>CABHPQ010151461.1:20851-31418 GCA_902168405.1 Peromyscus aztecus
ATAGATAGATAGATAGATAGATAGATAGATAGATAGATAGATAGATAGATGGATTATCACAGAGAAACCTATAATTCTTACTACCTTTGGTGTTTATGATATTTTTCTGTTGTTGGTTGTAGTATTAGTCACATTTTATTATGGTGATATTTTAATTGTACTGAAATGTGATTTTATTTGTATGTTAATAAATAAAGTTGCCTGGGGGTCAGAGCTAATAGCAAGCCATAGCAGAAGCTGGGCGGTTGTGGTGCATGTCTTTAATTCCAGCACTTGGGAGGCAGAGCTAGGTGGATCTTTGTGTGTTCAAGGATACAGCCAGCATGGAGACACACGCCTTTAATCTCAATACCAATCATAGAAGACCTGGAGGTCTGTACAGACAGGCAGTAATGAAGAGGTCATGTGGTTGGGTTTACAACCAATGAGAAGGCAGAATAGAAAGTCAATAAAAAGGACAAACACACATGATGTAGGTCTCTTGCTGAAGAGGACAGCAGCAGCAGTGAAGGGTAAGGTTTTTAGGTCTTAGCTCTTACCTCTTGGGCTTTCATCTCTGCATTGGCTCTGTGTTTGTTATTTAACAAGATGGTTACATCTACATTTTATAGAGAATGCAATAATTTAACATACTTAGGATGCCCGTGTGAAATTAGGTCTTCACTTTTTTATGACTCCAAGCATGAGTGTATATGATGTGATGTTTGTATATAGTTTGTGACTGTGGGGGAGATTTCTCTTTCCTCTCTTTTCCCTGTTCTTTACTTCTCCTTTTTTTCACTACATTTTTTTTGCCTTTGCTGCTAACCAAATGAGGAAAGAGCCTTGCTTAGTTAGAACTCTCAGCACCAGTCTTTATTTTACAGCTGATTAAGTAGGAGGAGAATCATTCATCTTTCTCAATTGGGTTGATGAGTGTAATTGTCAGGGGTCATTTGAGTGGACCAACAGGCAGCATTGAAACTCATGGAACTTGGCTGAGCAGTCAGCAAAGCCATGCCTGAGTGAGCCTTGGATAGGTAAAGCCCCAAGGACTATGTGCCCTGAGGACCTCATGCAGCTATTGAGCATAGCTCTGATTATTGCCTTCATGGACACCACATCCCTCATAATCTATGGGTTGTATGAAAATTCTCAGGGAGTTTCTATCCCTTCAGTGAGCAATGCTACTGGTGCTTACAACAAGTGATTGACTTTTTGCAATCATTGCTGCTGGAGCAGATTAATGATTCAACAACCACCCTTTGAAAGAATTTAGACATATACATTGTTAGTAAAATTAAGTTAAGATGGTTTTGTTAATCTTTGAGATGGAAAATCTTGGGGAAAAATTTAAAGTTTAGAAAGACACACTCTTAATACTTGAACGAGGGAATTGTTGAGGTCAGGGGACAAAACAATGGCCTCCTGGCTATTTCTGGCTGACATACCTATCTTGCTAGGATGGGTTGGTCACCAAAGGTAATGATTAATTCCTTGTACCCATTTCTATCCTCAGCTTGTTGATGAATGGGTATGCCCCCTGAGGATTTAAAATAGAGCTGACTGATTGTTTTTCATATATAAAAGTTTAGATTTGTGATTCTCTTAAGATTTTTTTATAATATGACCTTTTGAGATAAATAATAAAATGATTGGTCCTTTCTTTGTAACCACAAAATGCAGCCTGCCAGTAAAAGAACTGGCTAAGGGAAATATCTTGCTTGCTTATACTCTGTTAATCTGTAACAAGTTGCTTGGACATGAATGTATGTTGGTTCTTGGGAATAATTTGTTTTTTGCCTGTAATACATAGAATGTTTAATCATGGAAAGGATATGGAAAATACATTGTTTTTTTTTTCCTGCTTGTATTCATTGTAATCATTCACTTAAAAACAGAATGTAACCACATTGTGATTTTTATACTGCTTGAAAGATTTTACTGGGGTATATATAAGTTGTAAGGGAAAAAATAAGGTAGGTTAGAAGGAAAACACTAGGAAATACATAGAAGGAAAACATTAGAAAGTGGTTAGAAGGAGATAATCAGGAAACAAGAAGAAGGGGAAACATCAGGGTAAAAGAACAGAACAGAAAAATAACAGAGTAGAACAAGCAACAGAAAGAATTAAAAAAGAAGAGCAGCCTTTTCCCCTCAAAAAAGAAGTCTGTGTGTACTTTCTCACCGACTGCATTTCATTCCCAGTCTCTCTGACCTGCAGAAGGCTGGTCCCTCTGCATGAAATGGAGGTTTTTCCAGTGGGTATAGTCTATTACCAAGCTACAGAAGATGTCCTTTGCCCCTTCCCATCCCTTTTGCCAAAAGCCAAGAGATGTAGTGAGACAGGAGCACACAATTCGATAGTAATGGGCTGTAATTGAGTTCTTGGTTTGCTTTAACTACTCAGGTGTGATTGCCTGTGAAAGTGGTCTTATTTTATGCTCATTGTGGAGCTTTTTCAAGCCCCATTTGCAATAACAAGGGCCTTCCTTTCTGTTGCTTCTGCTCATACTAAATAGAAATGAGGAGAGGGAGAGGCAGCTTCAAGGAGAATACACTGGAGAGGGACTGTTTGTGTAGTCAGTAGAGGTCAGCAAAAAGATAAGCCATGCCATCAAAATACCCTTGGACTGCCTACAGCCTTGATGAATGACAGGTGGAATATACTTCTGGAATCTTCCAAATATCTCCAATCAGCAGCTCTTATGTGAAGCCTGATTGGCAGGCAATAAATAAAATCTTCTTTTCCAAGGACAATGATACCTTCTTAAGGGAAAAATAGATGACTTTACGGTTGAGATATGCTGGCCAGGGAACTGTAGAAGCATTTGAGACTCGCAAAATACCTTGACCTGGCCGTTTTTTTTATAGAAACAGAGCTCAGAGCGGTGATGCTCACTTTGATATACACTATCCACCTGTGCTACCAAGCACTTGAAATATAGTTAAACTGAGAAATGCCACACAAGAAAAACATACCTAATTTCATGACACAAAAATGTAAAATATCTAACTTATAACATTTGATGCTGTTTATGTTCAAATAAAAATATTTTGAATGTAATAAGTTGTATAACATATTGTAGATGAACAGTCTTGTTAAATAAGAAACACAGAGCCAATGCAAAGATGAAAGCCCAAGAGGTCAGAGCTAAAAACCTTACCCTTCACTGCTGCTGTTGTCCTCTTCAGCAAGAGATCTACTTCCTGTCTGTTTGTCTTTTTTATAGACTTTCTATTCTGCCTTCTCATTGGTTGCAAACCCAACCACATGACCTCCTCATCACTGCTTGTCTGTACAGACCTCCAGGTCTTCTATGGTTGGTATTGAGATTAAAGGCATGTGTCTCCATGCTGGCTGTATCCTTGAACATACAGAGATCCGCCTAGCTCTACTTCCCAAGAGCTGGGATTAAAGGCATGCACCACCACTGCCCAGTTTCTGCTATGGTTTGCTATTAGCTCTGACCCCCAGGCAACTTTATTTATTAACATACAAATAAAATCACATTTCAGTACAATTAAAATATCACCATATTTTCCCTTTTTCTATTTTAATGAAAAGAAGAAAGGAAAAAGGTTATAACTAACATAAGAAAAACTATATACAAAAGTACAATAACTATATGCCATATATACAAGTAATAAATACCTAAATAATATCTAGTCTATTTGTATTTGACAAATTCAGAGAAAATAATTCCATTATCTATCCTATTTTGGTAAGTCAAAAATGTACCTAATTCATTTTCTATCCTAACTAATCTTCAACTATAACTAACTAATCTTCAACTCCCTCAGAGACCCAAGAAGGTCTCTAAAGACCCAAGACCCAAAAAAATAAAAACAGGAAGTGCATGCAAGCAGCTTCCAAGAAAAAATGTGAGTTGACAGAAACAGCCAGCTGCCTGGACAGTCACCTGAGGTTTCTCCAAAGTGTTGGGGCATCATCTTGAGCCTAAAGGCTTAGCGTATCTGACAGACTCATCTGTGAAGTAGGATGTACACAAGGTCAGTAATTCAATCTCACATTGGGTGAGAGAAGTCCATGTACCAGAAACACCTAAATTCCTCTAGTGTCCTGTCATGATTCAGGATTTTAAATTCTGGAAATTGTTGATGTTTTTTGAATTCAGCTGTCCATTCTTCTTGGCTATGTGTGTGTGTATGTGTGTGGCTTCATCTTGGCATCCCATTCTTCACCACATCCCTCCATTAAATGCCAGTCTGCTATTGAGAGGTGTGAGCTTAGTTACTCTTCAAGAATAACTGTTTCAGCTGCTGTTCCACTGCACCTCAGAAGCCATCAGCCCACTGCCTGTTCAGCTGCCTTCGAAGAAAAGGGCACTGTACCTTTTCCGGATTGTGAAGGCCACTTCAGGAATGGTGCCATATTGTCCTGGCCTCAGAAGATGCCTTTTGATAAAACCATAACCACACTTGTTTTGGCAAGAATCAGTAGTCCTTTGTTTTGTGTGTTGTCTGTCCATTTTGTCCTGTTGTCAGGAGTTGATTCGAGGATACTTTAGTCCAGTGGCTAACTTTTGCCACAATGAAAGTTAACTCCATATGCAGTTTCTTCAATGCCCATATTTTCTCTGAAGTAGATCGGTACTGCCAGGAGCCGACATGTCTCATAGTCATAACAAAAAGAAAAAATTTCTAAGTTATTAAAACATTTTAGATACCATATTCTGTAGATCTCTGAAGGGTTTGAAGATGACCTGTCTATCTAAAATATATCTGCTCAACCTTGAAAACATACCTAATATGACCACAAGTTCTATTATAATGTCTAACTACTAACTTTCATTTCTTTTTATCCTAATAGTTAGTAATAATAACATTCAAGAATCAGCAAATTGCATTACATTGTTAAATGAACAGTATAAGTACACTATCTTGAACAAAATTAGAAATATACATATAGCATTTTCTAGCAATATCAATTTCAATATATATAATTTGTATACAATATAAAAAAATCCAATCCAATGTAAAGTATTTAAAAGTAGTAATTGTCTTTTTCTTTTTCTTTTTTTTAAACAATAACCTTAATTCTAATCTCCTTTGCTTAGCCCTTTTTTTAATCCTTAAAAACAACTTGTAACCAACCCTTCTAAACAATGAAAATTATCCCAGACCCAAAACCCATTAAAAGACCAAAAAAACCACCTTCCCCACACCACCTCTTTGGGAATGTGGGTGCCGTATTCTTAAAATTGCTTCCTGCTGGGTATGGGCGAAGGTATCTTTATTCTGAAAAGAAAAAATTTTAGGTTAATTATCAATTTCTAGGAAAGGTAACTATATCCTTTATTGTCCAATTTGAGCATAATGCCAAAGTTCAGAGTTCATCTCAAGTCCTTATTCAAGTAGTATTTGAAACTGGATCATCTCAGCTAGCTCTCTCAAAATTGCTCTGAGCATTTTGTAGTCCAAAGCTGATCTGTAGATGATGTTTGTCAACTTAGTGATATTATTATTGTCCATGTGGAATTATTGTTGTTGTGGGGCCCCATCTTCTTCCTGGAGACTTCAGTTGATGTTACGCCTGGCCATGATTTCCTGCAGAAAACTGATAAGAGACTTGAACACAAAGACATATACATGCAGCTAATTGAAGCCTTTTTTCTCGAATTAGTTAGTACTCTATATGACCATTCGTATCTTAACAAAGTTTAAAATGTATATAAATCTTGTAAATTTTGATATAAAATTCATACTTTAAGAAAAGTTTAAAGAATCAGAATAGAATCAAAGTGGTAATACCATAGTCCCTTAATTAATTTGGTTTTTCTCCTGTCCCATAGCAGAAGATGGCTCTTTCTTCTGGCATGATACAGGGAGTTTGAATTTTCCTTTTAACAACATGCTTGAGTTTAAAGAAGGAGAGTGGAGGGCAGGCCTGAGTTGTTTGTAGCACCGGCTTTAAGCAAGTAGCTCCAGATGTGGTAACGGCTTGTAGCTACGGTCAGTTGGGCCTGAGACCTAAGCCAAGCTGGGCCTGAGCTAGGGAGCTGGGCCCAAGCTAGGGTGCTGGGCCGCCTAGGCGGGAAACTGACCTGCTGCCAAGCCAAGCCAAGCCAAGCGGTTTTTAATGAATTCTTGCCACGTGGGCACCAAATGTAGATGAATGGTCTTGTTAAATAAGAAACACAGGGCCAATGCAAAGATAGCCAATGCCCAATAGGTCAGAGCTAAAAACCTTACCCTTCACTGCTGCTGTTGTCCTCTTCAGCAAAGGACCTACTTACTGTCTGTCTTTTTTATAGACTTTTCATTCTGCCTTCTCATTGGTTGCAAATCCAACCACATGACCTCCTCGTCACTGCCTGTCTGTACAGATCTCCAGGTCTTCTATGGTTGGTATTGAGATTAAAGGCATGTGTCTCCATGCTGGCTGTATCCTTGAACATACAGAGATCTGCCTAGCTCTGCTTCCCAAGAGCTGGGATTAAAGGTGTGTACCACCACTGCCCAGTTTCTGCTATGGCTTGCTATTAGCTCTGACCCCCAGGCAACTTTATTTATTAACATACAAATATAATCACATTTCAGTACAATTAAAATATCACCATAGATCTCCCATGCTCATGCATAGGTAGGATTAACATAGTAAAAATGGCAATCTTACCCAAGGAAATCTACAGATTCAGTGAAATCCCCATCAAAGTCCCAACACAATTTTTCACAGACCTGGAAAGAACAATATTCAACCTCATATGATTAAAAAAAAAAACCCAGGATAGCCAAAAGAATCCTGTACAATAAAACAACCTCTGAAGGCAACATGATCCCTGACTTTAAGCTCTACTATAGAGCAACAGTAATAAAAACAGCTTGTACTGGCATAAAAACTGGCATGTGGTCCAATGAAATCGACCTGAAGACCTTGACATTAACCCATGTAGCATGAATCTTAAAAGTCTTATTAATAAAATCAAACCCAGGCCAGGTATTGGGGTGAAATGCTGGATAGTCAGAGAGACAGAACAAGCCACAGCCACCTCACCTCTCCAGTTCCTCAGCTGGTCCTGTTTCCTCAGATTGGAAGCCTCTGTGTCCTCATATCCCAATGACTCTCAGCTGAACTGCTGCTAGAAGCCTGAATGCTTAACCAGGCCAAATACTTCTCCAGGCCAAATGCTTCTAGTTTCTGGTCCTCACGCCTTATATACCTTTCTGCTTTCTACCATCACTCCCTGGGATTAAAGGCTCGCTTTCTGGGATTAAAGGAGTGTGTCACCATGCCTGGCCATTTCCAATGTGGCCATGAACTCACAGAGATCCAGAAGGATTTCTGTCTCTGGAATGCTAGGATTAAAGGAGTGTGCTACCACTGCCTAACCTCTGTTTAATATTGTGGCTGTTCCGTCTCTGACCCCAGATAAGTTTATTAGCATGCACAATATTTTGGGGAACACAATACCCCCACAAACCCACACACGTATGAACACCTAATTTTTGACAAAGAAGCCAAAACTGTACAATGGAATAAAGAAAACATCTTCAACAAATGGTGCTGGCATAACTGGATGTCAACATGTAGAAGATTGCAAATAGATTCATATCTGTCATGGTACACAAAACTTAAGTCCAAGTGGATCAAAAATCTCAACATAAATCCAGTTACTCTGAACCTGATAGAAGAGAAAGTAGGAAGTAGTCTTGAATGCATTGGCACTGGAGATCACATCCTAAATATAACACCAGTAGCACAGACACTGAGACCAACAATTAATAAATGGGACCTCTTGAAACTGAGAAGCTTTTGTAGGGCAAAGGACACGGCCAATAAGACAAAATGACAGCATATATTCCTATAGAACGGGAAAAGATCTCCACCAACCCTACATCTGACAGAGGGCTGATATCCAGAATATATAAATAACTCAAGAAACTGGACATCAAAATAATGAACAATCCAATTTAAAAATGGGCTATAGAGCTAAATAGAGAATTCTCAAAGGACGAATTTCAACTGGCAGAAAGACTTTTAAGGAGTTGTGCAGCATCCTTAGTCACCAGGGAAATGCAAATCAAAATGACTCTGAGATACCATTTTACACCTGTCATAATGGCTAAGATCAAACACACTGAAGACAGCCTATGTTGGAGAGGATATGGAGCAAGGGGAACACTCCTACACTGTTGGTGGGAATGCAAACTTGTACAGCCACTTTGGAAATCAGTATGGTGACTTCTCAGAAAATTGGGAATCAATCTCCATCAAGACCCAGTTATACCACTCTTGGGCATATACCTAAGGAATGCTCAATCTTACCACAAGGACACCTTCTCAACTCTGTTCATAGCAGCATTATTCATAATAGCCAGAACCTGGAAACAACCTAGATGCCCTTCAACTGTAGAATGGATAGATAAAATTTGGTACATATACACAATGGAGTACTACTCAGCAGAGAAAAACAATGACATCATGAGGTTTGCAGGCAAATGGATGGAACTAGAAAATATGCTGAATGAGGTAACCCAGACTCAGAAAGACAAACGTGGTATGTACTCACTCTTAAGTGGATACTAGATGTAAAGCAAAGGACAATCAGACTGCAACTCACAGCTCCAGGGAGGCTACTTAGTAAAGTGGACCCTAGGAAAGACACAGGGATCACCCAGCAATGGAGAAATGGATGAGATATACATGAGAAAACTGGGGGAGTAGGGGGTAATGGAGGGCAAGAGTCAGGGGAAAGAGAGCTTAGGGGAGCGGGAGATCCTAGCTGGATTAGGAACAGAGTGGGAGAACAAAGAAAGAGATATCATGATAAATTAAGATCCCGTTGGAATAAGAAGAAGCAGAGTTCTAGAGAGGTCCCCAGGAATCTACAAAGATGATGCCACTATAGACTACTGGCAATGATCGAGAGGGTACCTGAGGTGACCTACTCTGGTGATGAGATGGGCGAACACCCTAACTATCATTTCCTCATCCTGTGACTGATGGGAATAGAAGCAGAGATCCAAGGCCAAGTCCCAGGCAGAGTTCCAGGAGTCCATTCAATGAGAGAGAGGAGGGATTCTATGAACAAGAGATATGGAGACCATAATAGGAAAAAGTACAGAGACAACTAGCCAAACTAGTGGAAACATATGATCTGTGAACCAATAGCTGAGGAGCACCCATGGAACTGGACTAGTCCCTCTGGATAAGTGAGACAGTTGATTAGCTTGAACTGTTTAGGGGGCCTCAAGGCAGTGAGACTGGGACCTGTCCTTAGTGCATGAGCCAGCCTTTTGGAATGTAGTGCCTATGCTGAGACACTTTGCTCAGCCTTTGTGCATGGAGGAGGGGCTTGGACTTGCCTCAACTGAATGTACCAGACTCTGATGATTCCCCAGGGGAGACCTTGCCTTGGAGGAGGTGGGAATGGGGGATGGGTTGCGGGGGGAAGGCTGGCTGTGGGAGGAGGGAGAACAGGGGAATCAGTGATTGATATATAAAATGAATAGAAAATCTCTTAATAAAAATAAATAAATAAATAAATAAATAAATAAATAAATAAATAAATAAAACTTGTATAACTTTCCATTGCTCTTCGTGTTGGAAGTGATGTAGTAATACTTATAATCCTCTGTACCCTTGTGCCTTCAGGGTTCCAACTAACTTGCCCCGAGAATAGTTGCCACCTGGGTTTTCATCACAGAGAATCTACATACCATGTGTTCTTGGCTTTGGAAGATTTTAGTGAAGATTGCCACAAAGAGAAGTCCTAGAGCAAAGTCACATGGAGCTTTGAAGTGAATTTCTGCCAATGGATTGACCCCAGTCAATCCTGGAAAGCATATATCACCTGGATAATAAAGGATGTAAGGAAAGCTTATGCTATTAAGCCCCTTCCATATATAAGGTTGTAGCACAGAATTGGCTGAAGTGAAAAGAGCTGTATGTCCAAGATGCAACAGGACATATCAGGTATCAAGAAAGTACTCAGCCATATATTTGAAAGTGTGATAAGATATTCGTTTGCAAAGCATCCATACTATGATTAAGGAGCCTGCAAAAGTACAGGAAATAGATATTTTAATCAAATGGCCACTAAACATATTTAGGCTACAGAAAAAAACCATTCTATGTAGGGACGAGTCCTTTCTGTGGCCCCTATTCACAGAATAGTTTATATCTGCTGCCTTCAGGATAATCTTTGGATCCCTCACATGGCAAAACCCTGGCAACTTAGTATAGCTCAGTTTATTATGTACTTAGGAAGGTGGAATTATGAACCCTTAACTGCTACAGTGAAGAATCAAAATGATGTGTTCTCTGTTCAAAGCTTCAGGAATGAGTGTGGGTGGTGATAAACAAACAAAAAACATTCAAGACAGTACAATGGTCATGAGAAACCACTCTCTTTTTCCACCATCCACATGGGTTCCCTTGTTTTTATTCCTTCCCTTTGTGACATTTTCCTTCTTTCTTTGCTTTTCCTTGCCTCCTCTACTTCTGGGAAAAAAATACAAATATTCATTGAACAGCTACCTTAAAGTGAGTACCTGCCTATAGTCACAATTATTTTTATATGAGGAAGACATGAATGATGCAAGGTACCTGGTGCCTCCCCCC
>CABHPQ010151462.1:0-20647 GCA_902168405.1 Peromyscus aztecus
TGGCAGAAATTAATAACATAGAAATAGAAAAAATACAAAGAATCAATTAAACAAAGGGTTGGTTCTTTGAAAAGAGAAACAAGATTGACAAATCCATAGCTGATTTAAGCAAAAGAAAGAGGGAAGACCCAAATTAAGAAAATTCAAGATGAAAATGTAAACAGACAGCACTGAAATTCAGAAAAGAATGACATACTTTAAAAACTTAAACTCCACTAAATTGGAAAATGTAAAAGGAATGTATTGAGTTCTAGATATACATAGTGTAACAAAGATAAACCAAGAATAGATCCAATAATTTAAACAAGTCTATAGCAAGAAATGAGATCAAAGCAGTGATTTTAAAAACTTCCAAGAGCCCACACTGGCAGCTAGAACCCCGGGTAAGACCCCACCCATGGACTGCCCCAACTCACTCAGTGCCAGCCCAGCCCATTCCCAACTGGCCCTCCACTCCTCATCACCATATCCTGTCCCCCAGCTCCAGAGGAGGCCTCCTGCTTGGCCAGAGGCCATGCCAGCCACTAGAACCATGCATAGCCTGCCTACCAGAGCACTGTACCCACTCAGTGCCTGCCCAACCTACCCTCCAAATGCCCCACCCCTTCCTGTCACCATATCCTGTCCCCAAATTCCTGTGGAGGACCCCTGGATGGACCAGAGGACATGAAGATCACCAAAACTTCTGCCCCCTACTTGGGATAAAACCTTCTACTTGCCGGGCGGTGGTGGCGCACGTCTTTAATCCCAGCACTCGGGAGGCAGAGCCAGGCGGATCTCTGTGAGTTCGAGGCCAGCCTGGGCTACCAAGTGAGTTCCAGGAAAGGCGCAAAGCTACACAGAGAAACCCTGTCTCGAAAAACAAAACAAAACAAAACAAAACAAAACAAAACAAAAACCTTCTACTTGACCAAAGGCCACCCTGGCCATCAGAATCCCAGCCTCCAACTCAGGTGGAGACCTTCTACTCAACCACAGGTCACTCCAGTCAGAAGATGGGAAAGAAAACAGAAACCAAGTGGGGAAATACTCATCCAACAAAGACAAACTCAGAAATTGACACCTAGACCAATAATTACCCCAAACCCAGATGTGTAGATGCCAGCCAATGTAAGAACGCAATCAATAACAGCCAGGGCAAAATATCACCACCAGAGCCCAACTACCCAACCTCAACAAACCCTGAACATTCCATTAGAGCTGAAACACAAGAAGTGACCTTAAAACCAACTTTATAAAAATTATAGAGGTCCTTAAAGAGGAAATGAATAAATTCCTTAAAGAAATGAAGGAAAAGACAAACAGAAAATTGGAGGTAGTGAATAAATCCCTTAAAGTCAAAGAAAAAAAACAGTTGAAGGAAATGAACAAAACTGTTCAAGACTTGAAAATGGAGACAGAGACAATAAAGAAAACACAAACTGAGGGAATTCCGGAATTGGAAAAATCTAGGTAAATGAACAGGAACTACAGATGCAAGCATCACCAACAGATTACAAGAGATAGAAGAGAGAATCTTGGGTATTAAGACATGCTAGAAGAAATAGATACATTGGTCAAAGAAAATGCTAAATCTAAAATTTTTCTGACACAAAACATCCAGGAATTCCAGGACACTATGAAAATACCAAACCTAGCAATAATAGGAATACAAGAAGGAGAAGAATCCCAGCTCAAAAGCCAAAAAAAATTTTTTAACAAAATCATAAAAGAAAATTTTCCTAATCTAAAGAAGGACATACCTATAAACATACAAGAAGATTACAGAACACCAAATAGATTGGACCCGAAAAGAAAGTCCCCTTGCAACATAATAATCAAAACACTAAATACAGAGAATAAAGAAAGATTGTTAAAAGCTGCAAGGGAAAAATGACAAGTAACATATAAAGGCAGACCTATCAGAATTACACCTGACTTCTCAATGGGGACTCTAAAAGCCAGAGGGTCTGGAGAGACATTTTACAGACACTAAGAGACCATGGATGCCAGCTCAGACTACTATACCCAGCAAAACTTTCAGTCACCACAAATGGAGAAAACGAGATTCCATGATAAAGTCAAATTTAAACAATATCTATCCACAAATCCATCCCTAAAGAAGGTAAAAGGAAACTTCAACCCAAGGAAGTTAATCTCACCTATGAAAACAGGAAATAAATAATCTTATACCCAAAACCAAAAGAAGGGAAGTACACACACACACACACACACACACACACACACACACACAAAACCACCACCACCAATATCAACAACAAAATTACAGGAATTAACAATCATTGGTCATTGGTATCTCTCAATATCAATGGACTCAATTCCCAATAATAAGACACAGACTAACAGAATGGATGCAAAAACAGGATCCTTCCTTCTGCTGCATACAAGAAACACACCCCAACATTAAAGATAGATATCGCCTCAGAGTAAAGGGTTAGAAAAATATTTTTTAATCAACTAGACCTCAGAAACAAGCTGGTATAGCTATTCTAATACCCAACAAAATAGACTTCAAACCAAAATTAATCTGAAGAGACAGAGAAATACACTTCATACTCATCAAATGAGAAATCCACTGAAATAATCTTTCAATTTTTAACATCTATTCCCCAAATGCAAGGACACTCATGTTTGTAAAGGAAAGATTACTAAAGCTTAAATCACACATCAACATTCACATTGATAGGGAGACTTCAATACCCCACTCTCAGCAGTGGACAGATCATCCAGACAAAAACAACACAGAGAAATACTGGTGAACCAAATGGATCTAAAAAGATACCTATAGAAAATTTCATTGAAACACAAAAGAATACATCTTCTTCTCAGCACCACAGGGCACAATCTCCAAAACTGACCACAAACTAAGTCACAAAGCAAGTCTCAACACATACAATAAAATAACCCCCTGCATCCTATCAGACCACCACAGACTAAAGCTGGATTTCAAGAACAGAAACAGCAGAAAGCCTACAAACTGAGCAGCTCTCTACTGAATGACTACTGGGTCAAGTCAGAAATAAAGAAAATCTGCCTAGAATTCAATGAAAAAGAATGTACAACATACCCAAACTTATGGGACACAATGAAAGAGATGCTAAAAGAAAAGTTTGTAGTACTAAGTGCCTAAATTGGAGAGATCTCATACTAGCAACTTAACAGCACACCTGAAAGCTCTAGAGCCAAAAGAAGCAAGCTCACCCAAGAGGAGTGGATGAGAGGAAATAATCAAACTGAGATGTAGCAAGCTTTCTCATTGCAGTTTCTTGCACTGCCAGCCTGCAAATGGTGACACAGAGACTTATTATTAATTATAAAAACTTATCTTAGGCTTTTTTCCAACTAGCTCTTATACCTTAATTAACCCATATTTTTAATCTATGTTCTTCCACATGGCTGTTACCACTCCTCAGCATGGCATATATGACTTGCTCCAAGTCTGTTGGCAGAACTGCACACCTAGATCCCTCCTCCCAGTTTCTCTCTGCCCAAAAGTCCCACCTATTCTCGCCTACCTAGTTATCGGCCATTTAGCTCTTTATAAACCAATCAGAAGGTGCCTTAGGCAGAGACACATCTTTACAATGTAAACAAATATTCTGCAACACTGAAAGCTGAAATCAATAAAATAGATGAGACAATGAGAACAATACAAAGAATCAATGAAACAAAGAGTTGGTTCCTTGAGAAAATCAACAAGATAAACAAGCCCTTGTCCAAATTAACTAAAAGACAGAGAAAGAATATCCAAAATAACAGAATCAGAAATGAAAAGGAGATATAACAACAGACATCGAGGAAATCTAAAGGATCACTAGGTCATACATTATAAACCTCTACTCCACAAAATTAGAAAATCTAAAAGAAATGGACAAGTTTCTCAGTAGATACCACTGACTAAAGTTAAATCAAAATCAGATAATCTAAATAGACCTATAACTCCTAAGGAAATAGAAGCAGTCATTAAAAGTCTCCCAACCAAAAAAAAAAAAAGCTCAGGGCTAGACAATTTTAGCTCAGAATTCTACCAGACTTTGAAAAAAGAGTTAATACCATTACTCCTCAAATTATTTCACAAAATAGAAAAAGAAACATAGCCAAATTTATTTTATGAGGCCATAGTCACCATAATACACAAACCAGACAAAGATTCAATAAAGAAAGAGCATTATAGACCAATTTCCCTCATGAACATAAATGCAAAAATACTCAGTAAAGTACTCTCAGACCAAATTCAAGAACACATCAAAAAGATCATCCACCATGATGAAGTAGGCTTCATTCCAGAGATGCAGAAATGGTTCAACTTACAAAACTCAGTTAATGTAATCCACCATAGAAAAAAACTGAAAGAAAAAAAAAAACATGATCATCTCATTAGATGCTGAAAAAGTCCTTAACAAAATCCAACACCCCTTCATAATAAATGTCTTGGAGAGATTAGGAATAATAGAAATATACCTAGCCAGAAGGTGGTAGCACTTCTCTTTAATCCCAATACTTGGGAGACAGAAAAAGGTGGATATCTGTGAGTTCAAGTCCAGCCAGGTCTACAAAGAGAGTTCCAGGAAAGCTAAGACTGTTACACAGAAAAACCTTATCTCAAAAAAGGGGGGGGGGGACATACCTAGACATAATAAAGGCAACTTACCAAGTACTAGTAGCTAGCATCAACTTAAAGGGAGAGAAACTCAAATAAATTCCACTAAAATCAGGAACAAGACAAGGCTGTCAACTCTCTCCACATCTATTCAATACAGTAATTGAAGTTCCAGCTGGAGCAACAAGACAACTAATGGAGATCAAGGGGATACAAAGTAGGAAGGAAGAAGTCAAAGTATCATTATTCACAGATGATATTATAGTATACATTAGCAACCACAAGAGAACTCATATACCTAATAAATACCTTTAGTCAAATGGCTGGATGCAAGATTAACTCAAATAATAATAATAATAATAATAATAATAATAATAAAAACAGTAGCCCTCTTGTACACAAATGACAAACAGAGAAAGAAATCAGAAAAACAATAACCTTCACAAAAATATAAAATATCTTGTGGTAACTCTAACCAAGTAGCTGTAAGATTTGTACAACAAAAACTTCAAGTCTTTGAAGAAAGAAATTGTAAAAGATATCAGAAGATGGAAAGATCTCCCATGCTCATGGATCAGATCAGTAGGATTAACAATAAAAGTAGCCATCTTACCAAATGCAATCTACAGATTCAGTGCAATCCCCATCAAAACTCCAACACAATTCTTTACAGACCTTGAAAGGGCAATACTCAACTTCATATGGAAAAAAACCCATGATAGCTAAAACAATCCTGTACAATAAAAGAACATCAGAAGTTATCACCATCCCTGATATCAAACTGTACTACAGAGCACTAGCAATAAAAACCACATGGTATTGGCATAAAAACAGACAGATTGACTAATGGAAATGAATCAAAGACCCAGACATAAATCCACACACCTATAGACATCTTATTTTTTATAAAGAAGCCAGAAATACACAATGGAAAAAAAGAAAACATCTTCAACAAATGCTGCTTGTCTAACTGGATGTTGGCATGTAGAAGAATGCAAATATATCCATATCTATCACCCAGCACAAAACTCAAGTCTAAATGGATCAAATACCTCAACATACACTGAACCTAATAGAAGAGAAAATGGGGAATAGCCTTGAAAATATTGGCACAGGAGACAACTTCCTGAACAGAACATGGAGAGCACAGGCACTAAGACCAACAATTAATAAATGGGACCTTATGAAACTGAAAAGCTTCTGTAAGGCAAAGGAACCTGTCAATAGACAAAATGGCAGCCCACATAATGGGAAAGGATTTTTACCAACTCCACACCTGACAGAGGGATAATATCCAAAATACATAAAGAACTCAAGAAACTAGACATCAACAAACCAAATAATCCAACTTAAAAAATGGGGTACAGATATAAACAGAGAATTCTCAACAGAAGAATCTCATTTAAAAATTGTTCAACATCCTCAGCCATCAGGGAAATGCAAATCAAAACAACTTTGAGATTCCAACTTACATCTTTCAGAATAGCTAAGATCAAAAACACAAGGGACAGCTCATTCTGGAGAGGATATGGAGTAAGGGGAACACTCCTCCATTTCTGGTAGGGGTGAAAATTTGTTCAGCTACTATGGAAATCAATATGGTGGTTCCTCAGAAAATTGGGATTGATACCCCTCAAGACCCAGCTACAACACTCTTGGGCATATACCCAAACAATATTCCATCCTACCACAAGGACACTTGCTCAACTATCATCATAGCAGCTTTATTCATAATAGCCAGAAACTGTAAATAACCTAAATGTCCCTCAACTAAAAAATGGATAAAGAAAATGTAAATTTTCAAAATGGAGTATTACTCCGCTGTTAAAAACAATGATGTCATGAAATTTGCAGGCAAATGGATAGAACTAGAAAAAATCCTTTATGAGGTAACCCACACTCTGAAAGACAAACATGGTATGTACTCATCTACAAGTGGACATTAGCTGTTAAGTAAAGGATAATCATACTACAATCCACAGATCCAGAGAGGCTAAGTAACAAGGAGGACTAAAAGGAGGATGCGTGGATCTCCCTGAGAAGGGAAAATAAAATAGATTTTGTGGGTGGACTGGGGGCAGGTGGGGATGGAAATCACAGGGATCGGGCAAGGTTGGGAGGGACAGAGGGAGAGAGAACTGGGAGAGATGACTGAAATTGGGGGCATTTTGGGGGCAACATAGAAATCTAGTGCAGTGGAAACTCTCTGGAATCTACAAGGGTGACCCTGGCAAAGTCTCCTAGTAATGGGAGATACTGAGTCTAAACTGACCTCTTCTATAGCCAGGCAAGGATCCCAGCAGTGGGACTGGGACATCAACCCAGCCACAAAACCTTTGACCTGCCTGCAAGACGTGCTGAAGTAATGGTGGCACACAACTTGTAGGAGTGGCCAACCAATGACTAGCCACAAGAGGGAGCCAGGATGGCCAGGAACCAGAGGGAGTACAGCACAGAGACCCAGGATAGAACCAAACATAGTGTTTAAAAAAAAACGAAGTCAATGAAATGATTCTTAATGATATTCTGCTATACTCAAAGACTGATGCCTAGCTCAACTGTTATCAGAGAGACATCATCCAGCAACTGATGGAAGCAGATGCAGAGGCCCAAGGTCAAACACTAGGCAGAGCCAGGATAACCCCACAGAAGAAGAGGAGGAGAGACTTTAAGAGCCAGAGAAGTCAAGTACACCATGAGAGCATGACCCAGGGATTCAACTAAGCAGGGCTCATAGGGGCTCACAGAGACTAAAGAGACAAACACAGACCCTGTGTATGAGTCTGAGCTAGATCCTCTGCATATACATTATGGTTGTTAGCTTGCTGTTCTTGTGAGACTTCTAACAGTGGGATTGGGGGTATCTCTGACTCTTTTGCCTGTGTTTGGGACCCTTGTCCTCCTACTGGGTAGCCTCATCCAGCCTTGATATGAGGGTCTGTGCCTAGTCTTATTGTAACTTGTTATGCCATGTTTGGTTGATATCCCTGAGAGGCCTGCTCTTTTTTTTTTTAAGGGAAATAGAGGAGTAGTGGATCAGGGAGAGATGGGAGGTGGAGGGGGGAAGGACTGGAAGGAATGCAGGGAGGGGAGCTAATGTATGAGAGAAGAATTTTAAAATAAATAAATAAATAATACATAAATAAAATCCCCCAACAACAAAAATAAGTTTATGACCATGTGGATTTTCAGCAAAATTCTCTGAGACCATTAAAGAACTAAAACCAACACTTCTAAAATTATTCTCTGAAATTTCAAAAAGAAGGTGCATTCCCAAAAGCTAGTATTACTTTAATACTTAGCCCAGATAAAGACACAGCAAAAATAAAAAGAAAGAAAAGAAAAATAAGCTATAGACTATCTTACAATAGAAAGTCATGCACAGTATGTTCCTTTCTGCCCTCTTTGCAGTATCTGGGAAATGGAATCAGCCCAGATCTCCATCAGATGGTGAATGGATAATGAAAATGTAGTTCATTTAAAGAATAGAATTCTACTCTACTAAAGAAAAATGAAGGTATGAAAACTGCAGGAAAATAGATAGAGCTGGGAAAAATTATACTGAGTGAGGTAACCCAGCCCCCAAAAGAGAAATGCCATGTACTCTCTCTCATATAAGTTTTGAACTTAGTTTTGTACTTGACTTGGAATGTCTATAGAGACCAGAAAGCTAGAAAGAGGTCATGAGGGGAGGGATGCCTAAAGGGGGGAGCATATAAAAGAACTCACATGAAATGCAAGTGGAAGGGAGGAAAACAAGGGTGGTAAGGTTTAAAAAAGGTAAAAGAAGTAGAGTTGTAGGAAGACAAGGAAATGTATTGCTCTATATCTTTATTTTGTTGTTTTAAGAGCATTTGAATGGAGATACACTACACAGGTGGATAATGTCAATCCCAGCAGCCATAAGTGCTCAAATGAAAACCTCAGAACCAGGTACGGGATGCCTCCATATAAGTTCCTGGGCAGAAAGAATCCAGAGGCCCAGAAAACAACACAGACTATTGTCATCATCCACCTGAACTAGATGATAAGGTTTTGTTGCTGAAGATGGCACACATGTTGGTTGAAGGGTGTAGACAAAGCTAGTACTAAATTGGAAGCTCCCTCTCTGCTCCCTAGAGTACATTGTGACAGAAGGTGCTGTGTTGTCTGTAGCAGAAATCTTAGAAGGTCTTATTAATAAAGTCAAACCTGAGCCAGGTATTGGGGTGAACTGGAAGATCAGAGAACTAAAACAAGCCACAGCTACCTCACCTCACCGGATCCTCAGCTGGTCTTGTTTCCTCAGACTGGAAGCCTCTGAGTCCTCATTCAGAATGGGTCTCAGCTGAACTGCTGCTCAAAAGCCTGAATGCTTAACCAGTCAAATGCTTCTAGTTTCTGGTCCTCATGCCTTATATACCTTTCTGCTTTCTGCCATCACTCCCTGGATTAAAGGCTCGCTTTCTGGGATTAAAGGCGTGTGTCACCACGCCTGGCCGTTTCCAATGTGGCCTTGAACTCACAGAGATCCAGAGGGATTCTACCTCTGGAGTGCTAGGATTAAAGGTGTGAGTGCCACCATTTTCTAACCTTTGTATCTAGTGGCTGTTCTGTTCTCTGACCCCAGATAAATTTATTAGGGTGCACAATATTTTGGGGAATACAATACGACCACAGTTGTCTGCTAGAGGAGAAAACTTAACAATCTTATGCAGCAGTGAATCTTGTAAGCTACAATATCAACCTGCCAGGCCAGATGTGCCCTCCAGTGCAGTAGTAGCATGACTATTATAGGGATACCAACCTCACTCCAAAGAAGGAAATTCATATCTGGTACTGTATGGTCAAAATACATAAATTCGGTCAAAAACCCATGACAGAGGGTGTCACAGTCCCTAGGGAATAACACACTATTGTTTTGTTAATTTGACATGGCATCAAGCTGCCTTCTAAATATTTATGCTTATGACCATGGACAAATGCTACTCTTAGCCTTGGTCAGAGAAGCTTCTTTACACAGTACATGACAGTTAATGCAGATTCATAGCTGCTCAAGGTGCCAAGATTTAATGGCTGTTGTATGCTCATCCCCAAACAAGGCATTCACACTACCACACCTAGGGGTTAGAGAATGTCTCTGAATAGAAAGTAGAAAAAAACATAAGAGCTGAGTGACAGAGAGAGAGGCTGCAAATCACCCTCTTCCAGGCATGACACCATCACTGCAATCATGGACTCACAGCAGCTGAAGTGGCTTGCACTGGGCCTGCGTAAGACTGGGTCTGTCAATGGTTAGTCATGGGTGGAAGAGCAGCTCATTAGGCCCTACCCCTCCCTGTGAACTACTGACTACCTGTGGATCCTGGGAGAATCATTGTCTCTAGTTGTGTACCTACTAGGAGGCCTACTAGGCTCTAGAACAATGGTTCTCAACCTTGCTAATATTGTGACTCTTTAGTTCCTCATGTGGTGACCCCCAACCATAAAATTATTTTCATTGCTACTACATAGCTGTAATCTTGCTACTGTTATGAATCATAATGTAACACGAATTATAATTGGTCTTAATAATAAAAACTCAGAGTTAGGGACTATTCTATTGCTATTAATCTCATGATCCTTTGGTTTTATTTTGACTCTTTAAAACTTTTCTTAAGGTGTAAATATTATCTCAAAATTTATAAGATTAATATATATTTTTTAAGCTTTTTCTCATGATATTAATGGTCATATAGAGTACTAACTAATTCTTGAAAAAAGCTTCATCTAGCTTTCTGTGCATGATTTCAGGTTTGAGTCTCTATCAGGTAACTAGGAATCAAGTTTTTGTACTCTGAATGTACATAACAAATTATGGTCCTTTAACCTCTCTGAGATCTGCTGCAAATGCCATTTAAAATGTTTAAGTTTTCTGCAGTGAACCATGACCACACCTAACAGTGACCTTTGAAGTCTCCAAGAGGAGGATGGGGTCCCACAATGAGGATTCCACCTGCACTATGATAATGCCACTAAGCTGACAAACACCATCTAAAGATTGGCTTTGGACTACAAACTGCCAGGACTTGAGACAAGCCCCACACTTTCCCATTATGCAGAGAGTGGACAACGAATGATACAACTACCTCTCCCAGGACTTGACAATTAACCCAAATTTTTCCTTTCAGGATCCCCTAAAGATGCCGTTGCCCCCAGGCAGTGGGAAGTAATTTTAAGAACATGATGCCCACATTCCCAAGAGGTGCGGTGGGTGGTTTTTGGTCTTTCAATTAGTTATGGACATTTGTCATTGTTTAGGGTGGTTGGTTACAAGTTGTTATTGATAATGGTTTTTAAAAAAGCGGATTAGATTCAAGGTTCTTGTTTTGAAAAAAAGAAAAGAAAAAAAGGAGGATATGATATAATAGAATAAAAAGGAAGATTATAGAATCTACTTTTAAAAAGCAACTACTTGTTTTAAATATTTTACATTGATAGGAATCTTTGTGTATTTTGAGATTAGTTTTGCTAGAACATACTGTACATACAGTTCTACTCTTGTTTAAGGTATTATACCTATATAGCTCATTTAACAATGTAATGCAAATTTCTAGTCCTTGAAAGTTATTATTACCAACTAATTAGTATATAAAGAAATGAAAGTTAGTAATTTAGTCATTACAATCAAACTTGTAGTCATATTAAGTATGTTTTCAAGGTCAAACAGAGATATATTTTAGATAGACAGGTCATCTTTGAACACTTCAGGGGTCTACAGAATATGACATTTAAGATATTTTAATAACAGCAGTTCTTTTTTTTATGACAATGAGACATGTCTGCTTCTGGCAGCACCAATCTACCTCAGAGAAGATGATGGGCATTGAAGAAACTCCTCATGGAGTTAACTTTCTTTATGGCAAAAGTTAGCCACTGGGCAAGAAAGTGCCCTTGCCTCAACTGTTGATGGTATGCTATCCAAATTGGACAACCAGGACACACAAAAAAGTGACTGCTAAACTTTGCCAAGACAAGATAGGACAGCCCTTCAGAATATTCTGCTTTATAGAAAAGTCTGTCAGATATGCTATGCCTGTAGGCCAAAGATGGACACCCCAATGTTGCAGAAGAACTATGGGTGACTGTCCGGGCAGCCAGCTGTTTCTGTCATTTCTCACATTTTTTTGAAGTTCCTTGCTTGCACTTCCTTCTTATTCAGGTAATATTATTTCTTTCTCAGGTCTCTGATGGAGTTGAAGACTAGATAGTTATAGTTTTCCTTGTTACCAGATTCAGAAAAGAATTTTTACTAAATTTTTACTTAAGAGGTGTAAAATGTATAGAGTTGAGATACATTAAAAGATAGTTTTGGTAATACAAGTAAAAATAGAAAGTGAATTAGGTACAACCTTTTGGACTCACCAAGATAGGATAGACAATGGAGTATTTTCTCTGAATTTGTCAAGTGTTTATGAACTAGACATTGCTGATGTATGTATTGTACATATATATATAGTATATAGTTTTTATACTTATTGTATATAGTTTTTCTTATATTAGATATAATCTTTTTATTTTAGACAAAAAGGGGGAAGTGTGGTGACATTTTGCTTGTGCTCTGACAAATAAAGCTTGCCTGGAGATCAGAGTGTGGAGCTAGCCACTAGTTAACCATAGAGACCAGGCAGTGGTGGCACACACCTATAATTGCAGCACTTGGGAGGAGGAAGCAGGAAGACCAGGAGTTCAAGGCTACCCTGGGCTACACAAGATTGATTCAATCTAGAAGAGAAACAAAGCCAGGTGGTGGGAGCTCACATCTTTAATCCCAGCACTAGGGAGGTGGAGACAGTAATATAAGGTGGAAGGAAACAAGAGCTCAGCCCCCTTTCAGGCTGAGGAGTTGGTAAGGTAAGAAGTGGCTATGGCTTACTTCTTTGTCTCTCTGATCTTTTAGCATTTACCTGTAGATGAAATTCTAAACAATCTATTAAATAAGAAACACAGAGCCAAATACAGAGTTAAAAGCCCAAGAGATCAGAGCACTAGTGAAGAGCCAAGACTACCTTTAGCTTACCACTCCCTGCCATCGCTTCCCCTGAGAGAGAGAGACCTTCTTACTGTATGACTTATCTTTTTATTGCCTTTCTATTCTGCCTTCTCATTGGCTCTAAACCCAACCACATGACTTCCTCATCACTGCCTGTCTATACAGACCTCCAGGTCTCTATGGTTGGTACTGGGATTAAAGGTTGAGGTCACGTGTTTGTCTGTGTCCTTGACCACACAGAGACTCTGCCTGCCATGTGATTGGATTAAGGGCATGTGCCACCACTGCTGGACTTCTGTTTAATGGCTCGCTTTTACCTCTGATCTCCAGGCAACTTTATTTATTAACATACAAATAAAACCATATTTCAGCACAAACAAAATATCACCATATTTACCCTTGTATCTGACTACAGGTTTTTCTTATTAAGACCAGTTAGAATTCATGTTACATCAGAATGTAAATATTTTTGGAAATACAGAGTTGCCATAGGGGTCATGACACATATGTTGAGAACCACTTCTCTAGAAGCTCATCCATTCCTATGGTCATGTGAATAACCTCTAAAAGACCCTAACCCTTCAGGCTTACACCCCAAGCCCCATGAAATGAGGAACTAAAAATCTAGTTCCCAGGGCAAGCTGACTCAGTCATTATTCAACCACCCCTGCCACAATGTAACAATGTAAAGAGATTTCTGTTAAGAGATGTGCTCAACTGTGACTGGGATAATTGCAAGTGTTCCAGGAAGGACCACTGTGACCTGTGTGTAAACTCCACTCCTGCCCTGATACCCCCCTTGAGGTTTCAGGAAGAATGTGCCAATTCTTCCTGTACAGGTACTGACGTAACTGTACCCACTCTGTGATCACTCTGTGATTGTATGGGAATTGTAATCTTGTGGCTTTTGTGGGTTTTTCCTTTAAAAGCACCTATGGACTATGGTGCGACGCGACTCTTGCTCTTTGGAGCTTGAGTTTGCCATTCTGTACAGTTGCTATGCCTCTTGCTATTGCATCAATTGGACCAGAGTCTGGGTCCTTGGGGCACCCACTCGAGAAGATAGTACCCTGGGTCTGGGGTCTATCACCTCTAGATAAAACTCAGTCACAAAACAAAACAAAAAGACTCAGATGTGGGAAGGGACTCATAGGAAAGAGGATGAGTTGGTGGGAGGGAGGTGGAGAGGGTGTGGAGGTGAGAGTAATCAGCACATTGTATACATATATGAAGTTGTCATGGAATAGATTTAGTTAAAAAACGAAAGACTCAAATTTAAATTCAAGTCTGAAACCAGGAGGAGATCAAGGCCAGCACTGACAGCCCAATAAGAGAGTTCCCTCCTGCTTGACCTTTTGTTGCATGCAGGCCTTCAGGTGATTAGATGAGGCCCACCCACACTGGGGAAGACAATC
Source organism: Peromyscus aztecus (assembly GCA_902168405.1). Lineage (NCBI taxonomy): Eukaryota > Metazoa > Chordata > Mammalia > Rodentia > Cricetidae > Peromyscus > Peromyscus aztecus. Next base: position 14,027 of record CABHPQ010151462.1, read on the forward strand.
TACTTGCCTGTGTCTACTCATCCAAAAAGTCCTTTCCAGAGTCACTTATGATAATCTTTGACCAACTATCTAGGCACCATCAGGCCCAGTCAATTTGACAGCTTGATTACCCTACTGCTACCATACCATGATCAGCTCATAGTAAAAACTGCACATATGTTCCTCAACTGGTCAGTTAAGGACTTGTACTTTCAAGCATTTCTCAGTCACTCTGTTGACTCCTCTTAAATCTGTGAGTCCCTTAAACCATGCTAATTGGCTTCCTCTCTTCTGTACCAGGAATGATGTCTTATGCAAGTTAAGTCCTGTTTAACAGCATTTCTTGGAGGATAGATGGATGGTGGATGGATAGATGAATGGGTGGGTAGGTGGTTGGATGATGTATGGATACATGGATGGATGAATGGATGCATTTATGCATGCATGCATGGATGCATGAATGAATGGATGGATGATAGATGGTGGATGGATAGGTGGTTGCATGGTAGATGGATGGATGAATGGATGGGTGGATGGCTATATGGATGGGTAGGTGGGTGAATGAATGGTGGATGGATGGTAGATGGATGGATGAGTGAGTGAATGGATGGATAGATGAATGGACAGGTGGGTGGTTGGATGATGTATGGATACATGGATGGATGGGTGGATGGATGAATGGATAGAGGGATAGATGGATGGGTGAGTGGGTGAGTGGGTGGATGGACAGATGGATGGAAAGAATTTCCTAGAATAATGTGATACTGGGCACAGGATTAACTGATTAAAGACATCATGACAACTCTGGAATTAGGTCAAAGAAAAATAAAATTTTCAGAGAAATAAAATTCTAGTCTGTACTTTTACTAAGTAATGGTTATCTCAATAATCAGAACCAAATACTAAATATATCAGAATTGTTGATGAACAACATATGGCTTGTAGTTGTTGCCATGTGAGTGGTTTCTCACAGAAAAGTAACATGTGAAAACACCTTCTAGCCTCTTTGTGCAGTGCGTTCCCCACTGATGAAGTTGCTATGTTGTAGTTGATGAAGACTTGAGTTGTGTAGTTCACAATCTACATGGCTACATTTGGCAGTCCCATTTTTGTCCTAAGAATGCCAATATAGTGTTTCAATTAACACGGTTCCCCAGCTCTTCTGAAAAACATGTCATACAGATTCCACAAGACAAAATTGATTCCAGAAACTTCTGTAACTTAACTCTCATGTAGAATAGACTAGTAAACCTGATTTTGTACCTATGGGGTCTAGCTCAGAGGACCCAGAGAATTAACTCAGAGGATACCTTACAATGTTATTGCAAAGTTATAATAAACTTCTAGATATGAAACACTTTTGCAAAGGGCAAAGTCAGGATATCTTTTTAAATTGTTTTTTACCATTACTTTTCCTGATGGGCAATCCCTGGTGGTCAGAACCTGAGAGGTCTCATAACTAACCTAAGGAAATTTCTGAGCTGTCTTTATAAATTCATATTTTATAGCTTGAACATGCACCACATCTCAGAGGGAAGTAGAAGAAACCCCAGCCACTATCGATGTTTCTTATCAATAATGATAAATAGAGAATGATAGCAGCAAAGGCAAGAGCCAGCCAGAATCTGCTGCATGAGGAAGCACAGCTTCCTTCCTCAGAAAAGTCCTGGGGAAAGTATCATAAAAATCCTCAAAGCACCAGCTCAGCAGCTGCCCCACTGCCACAGACAGATGGATTCCCAGTAACCCTGCCCCTGGGACCGTCCCATTTCCCTGGGCGTTTCGCAGAGATGGTCAAACATACTCCTCTTCTGGAGAGAATGATGGTTTGGGACAGTCAGGTTGCATCTGGAGCAGGGAAATTGTCATTGCACACACATTTCTCTAAAGAAGAAGGTGGACGTAGATTTTGAATGTTCTCCAAAGCCCCACTGAGAATCGTCAAAAGGTCCACGTAGAAAGCCAGCTTTGCTTTTCTCAGGGGGAGAAAGATAAAACAGCAGCAGCAGCTAGTTCAAGACCCACGGATTTCAGGAAATGGAGACTTCCCTGTGTTTTGGAGTCAACTGGTGTATACAATCTGGAACATCAAACTTCCTTTCATTTTCATCTGCACGCATTACCTCTGTTAGAGTCATCTAGTTCCCCGCCTTGGTGACCAGGCTATCTGGAATCTGTTTCAGTTGTTCCTGGAGGACATGCGGCCAGTGTTATGAATCTGTTGTCCTTCCATAGCTGATTTCCTAACAGCTGTCACTCAGAAGCTCCAGGGCTGGTCCCCTCTGTGGGAAGTGGAAGGTCCTTTGGCTGGCTTCACTGTCAATCTGGTCTTGCCTTCTATCAAAATGGCATTTTACTCTCCTTCTGCCTCACAGCTACCTCCTTTGGTTGCCTTCTCTGTCCCTTTCTTGGGCAAGCCCCAGCCCACAGGCCATCTCTGAGCTTCTACTTATTTTGTAACTATTGCTAACATACAGCCGTGCTCACGCCTTTCTGCACTGTCTACGACCATTATTCTAGACAACAGGTCAATCTGACCGTCACTGACTGAAGCTGCATTACCCCGGGAGCTTGAAATAGACTTTCTGTTCTTTCCAGAAAGTTTGCCAGCCTTTGTTTTAGATTCGTGGACAAGTCAGCATCTTTACTGGGGGAGGGGAGGGGGTAGCATCCCACTCCTTCTGGAGAGAATACTGTTTGTTAAGTTGCGTGTCCTTGCTAACTAGCAGTCCTTTTTCGTTTTCACTCATGCTTCCAAGGGTGTTGTGGGTAGCTAATGAAGTTTCAAATCTGATTTTCAAATAAAAGCATTTCCCAGATTTTATCCTACTGTTTTTGGTGGGGGTAGGAGGAGACATAGTCTTATGTAGCCCAGGCTAGTCATACTATGCAGTTAAGTGTTAGGATTACAGGTTTGTGCCACCATACCTGATGTATGTGGTGCTTTGCTTGGCAAACACTCTACCAACAGAACTACATTCCTAGCACCAGTCAACCACAATTTTTTTATATTGGATGCCCAATTCCGATGTCTTTGAAGAAGCTATCTGCCTTGACCCAGATGGATACAGCTCACTATCATGTGGAGAAGATCCGTAGTCTTCAGTTCATTAAGCACCAACTAGTCCCAGCCCATGAAACACAGATGGTATTACTTAACAGGAAGGCAAAAAGAAGATGGACGGGAGAGGATGAGAAAGTCACCAGATCAAAAAGTAAAATTACAGGGCCAATGTGATGGCCGCCAAGCCTGACAACCCAAGTTCCATCCCCAGGATTCACAGAGTTAAAGGAGAGAACTGACTCCAACATGTGGTCCTCTGACTTCCACACGCACACCATGACATTAATGTACACACACATGTACATACACATGCTAACATACACACGCACACACACACAAAATACAATTTTTAATTTTTAATAAAGTAACTAAATTACAGGCCAATGAAATACTTCAGTGAGTAAAGGCTCCTGCTGTATAAGCCTGGAACTCACAGGGTGGAAGGAGACAATTGTCTGTCATAAGTTGTCTTCAGACCTCCACAAACACAGACACAAAAATAATAAATAAAAGCTTAAAAATAAAAAATAAAGGGGGTAAAATTGTAAGGAAGAACAACTGAGTCCAACATCTCTCTGAGATATGCAGAGGAGGAAGGAAGCATGAGCTTTAAAATGAGCTGCAGAGACGGCTCAGCAGTTAAAAGCACTGCCTATTCTTCTAGAGGTCCTGGGTTCAATTCTCAGCACCCACATGGCCATTCCCACTGTGCGTAAGTCCAGTCCCAGGGAATCTGCCTTCTTCTGATCTCTGTTGGTCTTGTGCTCGTGTGGTGTATAGACATGCATGCAGGAAAAACACACATACATGCGAAAAGAAATACAATTTTTAAATGAGCATGGCAGGCCCAGTTGGTAGAGGGCTTGCTTACCTAGCTTGCATACGTGTAGGAAGAAGGCCTGGGTTTAGTCCCGAATACCACATGAACTAGGTGTAGTGGTGCATGCCTGTAATCTCAGGAGTATCAGAAGTTCAAGGTCATCCTTAGCTATAAAGTAAATTGAGGTTGAGGCTAGGCTGAGCTAGATGAGACTCAATCTCAAAGAAAGAAAGCAGGGAGGGAGAGAGGGAGAGAGGGAGGGAGAGGGCAGGGAGGGGGAGGGAGGGAAGGAAGGAAGGAAGGAAGGAAGGAAGGAAGGAAGGAAGGAAGGAAGGAAGGAAGGAAGGAAGGAAGGAAGGAAGGAAGGAAGGGCAGATTGCAACCAGAGGGACTCCAACACAAGACAGCATATGGTATTCCGTGCACACAGGGTAATTAAGCACTGCCTTGGAAAGGGGCATTTGCAGTGCTCTTCCATGGCCTGGCGGCTGGTTTATATCAGTTTCTATTCATTACTGTCAGGAAGAACAAAACAGGGCAAGATTAATGTAGTCCAGTGCAACAAACTGCAACCGAGGATGATTCCTCCAAATGAAGAAAACATAAGGTTAAGCAAGAAAAAAAAATGCCATCATTTACAAAGGCACAGGGTTCTATTTGTATTTTATATGTATATATAGTATTATTGTTATTGTTACTAGCAATGTAATGAGATTTAGATGTTGCCTGGTGTTAATATTGGTCCGTGTTCCATGTGTGTGCCTTAGCTCACCAAATTCTCATAAAATTCAATGAAGTGGATATTGATGTCTTCTCTAATTGACAGGTAAGGCAATGAGCTTCAAGAGGCCCAGCAACTCCCCAGTTGCTGAATGTTAGAAGCAGAGTGATACCAAGGGCAGTAACAGATGCTCTGTTTATCTCCTAGAGTTGCCAGCAGTGTTAAACACGATGCTATCTGAGGAAGAAGTCAAATTTTAACATGCTTATCCATGTAAGATCCTGTGATATGCTATCTACTTCTCATGGTGTGGTGACTCAAAAATCTATCTCAGATTACAGATTAGTGTCGACCAAGCCAGAGCAGCATAAGTGGACACGGGTCTAAGAGGGCACTGCAGGAGCAATCATGGAAAGACCAGAATTTGGATCAATAGATGTAGATCTCCAAATTCTTGCTTCTGTGAGGTGAGGGACTGAAGCAAAATGGTAGCTCAATAAACATTTGTTGGGTTCATAGATAGCAAATAATTAAGTAGTTATAGCTAGATAGATAAATATCTATCTATCTGGCAAATATATAAATAGCTAAGCCAAGCTGCCTGGTTTAAATACCTAGTCTATCTTAATTTGGTTGCCTAGCAATCTAAATATATGTCTCAAACACATTTTTTTATCAGATACACAATGTCTATTTAGATATACGGGTCCTCATGGATAGTACTTTAATTACGTCAGATACACAATGTCTATTTAGATATACGGGTCCTCATGGATAGTACTTTAATTACGTCAGATACACAATGTCTATTTAGATATACGGGTCCTCATGGATAGTACTTTAAATACGTCAGATACACAATGTCTATTTAGATATACGGGTCCTCATGGATAGTACTTTAATTACATCAAGGCAATAAGATGGACATGGGGTGTGGGCAAGACTGGAGGTAGGTCTTACATAATCATATAATTACTCACAACATCGAACAGTTTCTTCCCTCTGAGAGCAGACATGGCACAGCATGTTCCATGATGAATGTGAGCCTCCCCCACATTCCCCCCCCCAAAAAAATGATGCAATGGCCATGTAAGTCTGAGAAAAATAGAACTAATCAAATTTCACAGGTTCCAAAATTCTTTGTTTTACATAGTAAAATGCATTGAAAATTCCCAAGGGACCTTGTCTACAGAATTTACCAAATCCATTGTCCCACTGAAATATTCTTTTAAAGCATCGTAAAGGATTATCATCCAAGAAATCCACATTGGGAATGGGTATATCAAAATTGAAGAAGCAACTATGGAAGCTTTTTATGAACCTAAACTGGCGGTACCAAGAGAGGCGGGTTTACTCTTGCAGGAGTATGTTCCCAGAGCCAGAACAGATGAATTCCAGAGCCTGGGCACAGGCTGAGGATCAGCCTGTCTCTATGCCTCACACCTCCACCATGGTGCCATGTGCAGACTTTATCCTTAGGTTTCACAGGGTCAACCCCAGTCACTCCAGATCACAGCTTTCTAAGTTCAAGCCCAGGTCAGCCTCTGCTCACTTACTCAAATGAAACCCTCAAGATTTCTCTGATTGAGACTTAATTAGCTTGGTTCAAATGTGCTGATCCTTGTTCCAGTCCCTGTGGCCAAAGGGACAAGATTCTCTCAGTGGCCAGGCAGGGGGAGTGGACTTCAGTCCTACAACTCAACACAGGATTAATACTCCCCAAAGCACAAGGGCTGAGGGTAAAGAATACAAAGTCTGCTGGAGAAAATCAGGGTGCTATCACAAGGTAAGGGAAATGGGTGTTGGAAGCTGAAACGACAAAGCCCCAGTGAACAAACTGGTCTCCTGGGCTCTAAAATGCTGCAAGTCACTTTCTGACTAGTTTGGACAATAACCCCTCAGATAAACAGCTGACGTAAGAATCCTAAGTTAGGAGGTGGATGGAGCTATCCTAGGCTACATGGTGAATTTTAAGCTAGCCTGCAGGCTGGCAAGACACTGCCTCAGTAAAACAACAGCTAAAATAAGAAAAAGAGA
>CABHPQ010151462.1:20747-43025 GCA_902168405.1 Peromyscus aztecus
TATAAAGAAATATCTGAGTATCTGAGGCAGGCTATTTCATAAAGAAGAATTGTATTTAGCTCATAGTTTTGGAAATGGGAGTCCAAACAGCATGACTAGGCTCTTAGAACAAATTGGATGCATCGCATGATGCTGAGACCATGGGTGCATCTCTGTGTGTCCTGTCTTCCTCCCTCTCTTTATAAAGCCACCAGGGTTCAACCATAGAGAATCCACCTTAATGGTCTAAGCTAATCTAGTCCACTCCCAAAGACCCCACCTCCAAACACCAGCCATCAAATTTCCACTCTAACCACCATCAACGTAAGACTTAGGGGATTAAGATCCTGTGTGACCCAGAGGACTGTATTAGTTATTTTTCCTATAGTCATAATAAAATACTCTAATAAAAGAAACTCAAAGTAAGAAGTGTTTGTTTTGGCTCACAGTTTGAGGGTTCAGCCTGTCGAGGCTGGGGACAGGAGCTTGAAGCAGCTGGCCATATTCCCCTGTGTCAGGAGGCAGAGGGCAAGGAATGATGGCTCTCAGCTAGTGTCCCACTTTTTATTCAATTCAGGGCCCACACCCAGCGAATGGCACAGGCCATTTGTTTGGTGAGGTCTTCCACCTCCTTTAACCTAACTGAAGCAATCCCTCATGAGTGTGGAGGTGTCCCCTGGATCGCCAATCCTGTTAAGCTGACAATTGATACTATCATGAGGATCAAACCACATCCAGGTCACAGCATTTCATCCATGGCAAGTTCAAGTCTCTGAGGCCTATAAGCTACATAGAGAGCATCCATATTTCATCACAACTATTTCCCGCTGTTCACTACTGTACAATGTGTCACAGTGTTGAAACACTTAGTGAATCCACAGGTCATCTTGCTCTTAACTTATGAAAGAGCTGAAATTCACATGCCTCAGAGGTGAATTTCACCTCTGGGTCTTGCTGTACACTGCAGTAGCCACTGCCTACCTATGTGGGGCCCAATGCATGTGAGGCTAGTTAACACTGGGATATTCTTGTCTCACACACATGAATTTCAAGAACAGTTCAAAAATCATAGAATATAATAATTATCTTTACACTTTGAAATGATCAGACTTTTTACATACACTGAGTTATACAAATGTTACAAAAATTAATTGCATATATATGGGGTTTTTTGTTTTGGGGTTGTTTTTTTTTTTTTAGATTCTGTGTATGACTGTGTGTGCCCACACCACAGCATAAGTGTAGGGGTGAGAGGACAACTCTCAGGAGTCGATTCTCTCCTTCCATCACGTGGGCCCTAGGGATTGAGTTCAGGTGCTCAGGCTTGACAGTAAGTGCCATTACCTATTAAGCCATCTGGTCAACCCAACATGTATTTATTTTTACATGTGTATGCTAAGCAGGTACTCTAACACTAAGCTACACCAACCTCTAGACACCTTATTTTTTCTAATGTAGCTAATGGAAAAGTTTAAGTCACATAAATATTTTTCTTTATACTTTCTCTGGATAGCAATTTTTAAGTAATCCATAAGCATGGTCAATTGACTCCATCTTAAGATCAGAAGACGAGCACACCTCTGCCCCATGCATGCAGCTGGGGTGGGCAGGACTCAACCAAATGCAGTCCAGGGTTTCTAGCCCAGCATGTGAAAGGACTCCAGCAACAGTTCTGCATCAACCAGGAGCCTGCCAAGCGCCAGAGGTGCTGGGCAGTTGAGCACTATTATGATGTAGAAGCACAGTCCTGGGCTGGAGAGATGGCTCAGCTGTTAAAGGCTAGGCTCACAACCAAAAATATAAGAAGCACAGTCCTGCCCAGAGCCATGACTGACTGAGCAAGACAAGGAGACACACACGTGGGCCTGAGGCAGTCCTCCCCAGGCTCTGAGGAGAAAACACTGGCCCACCCAACACCTTGCAGTGTCAGAGAAATGGGCACTATTACGGTGAGGAAATGTATGGTGTGGTATGGAAGAGAGAGAGACAGAACAGTTCATGTCCTGTGGACAGAGGCATATCTGAAGAGGCAAAAGAAGTGAGGAGCAGGCTGAGGTGGGTGGCAATCAAGTCATGTTAATATCTGAGCCTGGGTTACTGCTGAGTCCCATGTCTGGGTTCATGGTTCTGATGCAGCCGAGGTCTCTGTTGATATCTGTGGCTCCTGATACCACCAAAGACCCAAAGGATAGGGCTGTGCAGAGTTGGCCCCAGTCCTCACTGGATGCAACCTAGGGAGAACTGGTCTTGCCTTTCCCCGGCTGAAACACTCAGGAGAGAGGGTCCTACACTCCACTTGGGCAGCACAATAGAGCTGACCAATGTTCACAGGGGCATGGGCAAGCTGGCCCTGAGGGTATGCAACTGGGAAAGCAGGTCATGCTCCTCTCGTATGCCATGTGGTGGCATGGGTGAGGGAAAGATGCCCTCCTTCCCTAACCCCTCTCCAACTGCAGCAGGTGGGGGACCTGACCCAACCCCTCACCAGCTGCAGCACTCAGGAGAACAAGCCCTGCACCTTGCCTGGACAGCACAGTAGAGTTGACTCTGTAGACAGGGGCATGGGTGACTCAGCCCGGAGGGCATGAGACGGACATATCTGGTACTGCCCCCCTCATTTTCAGTGTGGTGGTGGGAGCGAGGGAAAGACATCTCCCCCCCTTGCTCCTACCACCTCCAGCTGCTGAGGGAGCTGACTCTCGCCTTTACCAGTGGCAACACTCGGGAAAACGGGCCCTGCACCTCATCTGGGCAGCACAGCCAACTCGACCCTGTTTATGGGGGCACAGGTGAGCTGGCCCCAGAAGGTGACCCTTAGTGATCTGGCCCTGCCCCTCATCTGTCGTATGGTGGCATGGGTGGAGAAGACATCCCCTCACCCCTCTATGCCTGAGGCAGGTGAAGGAGCTGTCCCTAGGGTCATAAGAGCAGGAGAGCTGCCCCTGCCCCTCACCAGCTGCAGCACTTGGTAGAACAGGCCCTACACCTCACCTGGGTAGCACAGCAGAGCTGACCCTATTGGCAGAGGTGTGGGTGAGCCAGCCCCAAAGTTGTGAGCATGGGAGAGCTATCCCCACTACTTGTCTGTCACATAGCAGTGTGTGGGGAGGAGATATCCTCCTCTTACCCCTCATCCCTCCCCGCCTATGACAGATGAGGGAGCTGATGCTCCCTGTTACCAGCCGTAGCACTCAAGAAAGCAAGCCCTGATCCTCAACCTGGGCAGCATAGTATAGGTGACCCCATTAGCGGAGGCACAGGTGACCTGGTCCTGAAGGTGTGAGAATAGGATACCGGGCCACAACCCCCTCGTCTGCCATGTGGTGGAGAGGGTGAGGGAAAGATGCCTTCCCCACCTTGCCCCTGCACCTGTGGTGGGCAAGGGAGCTGACCTTCCCCCTTACCGGCTGTAGCGCTCAGGAAAGCGGGCCCTGCACCTTGCCTATGCCACACAGCAGAACTGACCCTATTGACTGGGGTACAGGTGGACTGCCCCAAGAATGTGAGCATGGGAGATCTGGTCCCACCCCTCATCTGTCATATGGTGGTGTGGGTGGGTGAGAGATGCCTCCCAACCCCTTACTGTCTGTGGCAGGTAGGAGAGCTGGCCCTGGGGTCATAAGAGTGGGAGAGCTGTCCCCACCTCTCACCAGCTGCAGCACTGAGAGAGTGGCCCCTGCACCTTGCCTGGGCAGCACAGGAGAGCTGGCCTGATGATCCAGGCATTGGAGTACTGACCCTGAGGGCATGAAAGCAGGAGAACTGTCCCTGCCCCTTGCTCATTGCTGCAAGGAGTGAACTAACCAGAGCAATATTGGAGAGCTCATCCTGGAGGTGAAGACAGGGGAGAGCTGGAGGGCTGACCAACCCAGTAACTACCCAAGCCCAGCACCAGGGTTATGTGCAGGCCCACCCCAACATCCACCCCCTCTATGATCTGCGGGAGCACTTGAAGGGACCAGTCCTGCACACCCAAAGCTTCAGGATCTCCACTACACAGGACAACAACAGGATATCCAAGAGAAGTCCCAGTGAGGGCCCAGCATTGATAGCGTAGCAGAAACCAAAGGCCTTGAACCAGAGCAATGACTTTGCAATGAACACTTGCAAGTAAAGACATATGGACAGAGGGTTTACTGCGTGACTCACTGCATCACACTACAGGTCCCATTGCAAGATTTTCCCTTTTTTTCTTTTTTTTCTCTTAATTTTTATTTTTTTTTTTGGGGGGGGGGGGGGGGGGGGGGGGGGCTTGCATAGGCAGAGGGTTGATATGCAGGGACAGGAAATAAATGGGATCGAGATGCATGATGTGAAAGGCACAAAGAATAAATAAAAAGAAAGTTAAAAAAATAAATAGACCAAAATAATCAGAAGCCATCTTCTTACAAGGTCAAAATAAGCTCATTTTTGCCCCCTGTAAAACTTAACTTTCTGGAATGTGACATGTTCCACACCCTATGCCCTGACCTCCACCCTCATGAAATGAGATGTTCTGCCAAGTTCCTACAAAACCAAAGTTCCTCTGGAAATCCCCCAACCCTTGGAAACCCCCTAGGCTTGCTGTTTGGGGGCTATAAAAACCCCACTTCTCCTATGTTCAGGACTGTCCTCTCAAACCCCGCATTCAGAGAGAGACCATCACCATAGCAACTATATTGTGCACCTAGAGTAAATTTGGCTAACTTGGGTGGTGGTCTTTACTCTGTTCAGTGGAACGAACACAATATGCACACCTCACAGATGCCAGCAGAAGTGGGTAAGGGAGGGCAGGTGGCTGCCTCTAGGAAGCAGGGTCACCAAGGTCCGTGCTAAGCCATGGCAGTCTGACCTGAAATAGCTTTACTTGTGTTCACTCCCCACATTGATTTTCTGTAAGTTAGGCAACCACAAGGTCAAAGTGAAGCACTTCAGAGGGCCTTCGTCAAGACATGGTACAGTGGAGGCCTGCACCTGCTCCCAGGTGCCCCAATGGTTTCCAAACTGTGTGCTCACTCTCTAACCAGGAGGGTTTTCAGAATGACTAATGCAGCTGAAGTAAAGCGCCTGGACCTCAAGCTAGCTTTTCTTCCTCACAGGTATTGCCTTTCCTAAAGAGTCAATGTGATTCTATCCCTCACGTCTAGCTAAGAACTTCTAGCCTATAGACAGCCTGAACTGTCCGCCTTCTGCAACCAGGCAAGGCTTCCAGCAGTGAGACTGAGCCACCAACCCAGCCACAAAACCTTTGACCTACAACCTGTACTGCCTGCAAGATGTGCTGGGGCAAGGGTGGCTCAGAGCTTGTGGGAGTGGCCAACCAATGACTGGTCTAGTTTGATGCCCACACCACAAGAGAGAGCCCATGCTTGACACGGCCTGGATGGCCAGGAACTGGAGGCTGGACAGCCCAGAGACCTAGGATCAGTGCCTAGCCCAACCAGAGTGGCTTCCTCTGGTAGCTGAATGGAGCAGACAGATTCACAGCCAAACATTAGCTGGATAGAGAGCCCAAGATGGAGATCTCCCTTACGTCCCTCCCCTCGGAGCTCAGGAACCCCGTGGAAGGCAGAGAATTGTAGGGTCCTGGGGATCAAAGACACTAGGCGAACACAGCCCACAGAATCAACTAAGAGGGGTTCACAGAGACTTAAGCAGTAATCACGGGGCCTGCATGGGTCTGAGCTAGGTCCTCTGTATGTATGGTACGGTTGTTAGCTTGGTGGTTTTGTGGGACTCCTAACCGAGGGAGTGGGGGTGTCTCTGACTCTTTTGCCTACTCTGGGGACCCTTGTCTTCCTACTGGGTTGCCTTGTCCAGCCTTGATGTGATGGGTTGTGCCTAGTGTTATTGTAACTTGTTATGCTGTGTTTAGTTAATATCCCTGGAAGGCCTGTTCTTTTCTGAAGGAAAACAGAGGAGGAATGGATCTGGGGAGAAGGGAAGTGGCAGTGACTAGGAGGATTGGAGGGAGGGGAAATCGCCATCAGGATGTAATATATGAGAGGAGAATTTAAAAAGAAAAAAAAAGAATGTCTGTCCTATGGTCTAGAACTCTGGAACTAGGCAATAGTAACAGAGCCCAGGTTATTAACTGAAGAAAATGTTGACCCAGCCTATGGTATTCTATAGGTGATATGTCTACCTTCCTTTAGATGGGAGACATCTTGAAATCAGGGGTGTCTTCACTGGATACCTCAGCTTGGCTTTTGAATATATTATCGTCTAGGACTTCTATTTGTACAGAGGAGCTTCCCGGCAGGTGTTTGCCACAATATTATCACAAGAACACCACTATCTACCTCGCAACTAAAACCCAGCTCAGGGGAAAGTGTGTGAAAGACTCCTGAGGACACACAATTCAGCCTTTCTCTGGGTTAGTGTTCCTCAAAATATGGTCCAAAGGCTATCACTGAATGCCCCTGAGACTTCGCTATAAAACAAGTTTTCCACTTCCAGTCAAAGTGGGGCTGCACTTTCTTACCCACTTTGCGATGAGACATGACCATATGACTCGCTTGGACCAATCAAACAGACTTGAGAAGTTCACAGACATATCCAGCTGGACGCTTTGGGAGCCTATCTACATTCTCTGGAGTGTTTTCCTGCCTTGGCATCACAAAATAATGGAGATGGAGCAACTCTTAGCTGGATCCCTGAGTACAGAACCCACGGAGTAAGGACGCCATAGTCCTCCAACCCCACCCCATTGCCAGGCTGATCCACAACAGTTCAGTAACAAAAGCAGGTCAGCCTTTGCTTCAGGACAGCCCTGAGGTCACAGCGATATCGGTTTCTGTTGAATGACCTGGCCTCCCCTTATATACGAAGGGAGGAAGGACATAGCAACTTTGATTCCATGGGTGACTAACACGTGCTGAGTCTGGGAAGGACTATTTAATGTGTCAAAATCTCTACTTGGCTTACCCAAGGTCAAAAAGAGCCACTGACCAGGAATCACAGTTGGCCTTACTAGAAATGCCCCTGCTGCTTGATGTGTCAAGTATAAGGCAAGTCCAATTAATTAATTGTGTTTCTTAAGGATCCTGCTGAAGACTCTTGTCCCTGAGTAGAAGTGTCCTCTTAGTGAGGGCCTGGAGGGAAAAACCCTCTCTAATGTCAATACCAAGTGTGGCTTCTCCTTGGTCATTACTGTGTGTCTAATCAACCATCAGTAGGCGTTAGGACACTCACCCCAGAGGAGCCAAGTCCACAGCCTCCCTCCCGCAGTGAGTACCAGATCTGGGGTCTGGAGGTCTGGGGGGCCTGGGGGGGCTGGGGGGGTCTGGGGGTCTAGGGGTCTGGGGGGGTCTGGGGGGTCTGTCTTCCACCATCACTTTACTCTCCTAAACCTGTTCCCCGCTTTCCATCTGTCTTTCTGGATCCCTCATCTTTATTTTCTTTCTAATTATGCATTTTTACATGTTACCCTTACTTCTTTGGGGGGGGGGGCGGGGAGGATGGAAGTGTGCACGCCGGTATGAACACAGAAATAATCAGCCCTAATTTCCGGAGCTACAGCAGTGAATCTTGACTTGCTGTTTTTAATGATGCAAGAAAGAGAGAAAAAAAAAGAGAAGAGGCTAGTGTTGGGGTCGGGGAGGCTGTGAGACCATGAACACCCCCACGGTATTCGGATCCTAGTCCCCAGTTAATAGGCAGTCAAGGACAGCAGCTTTATCTTCAAGATAAATGTTATAAATTGTACATAATGAAATAAGGTCTTATTTTCCCACCTTTTGGTTTCTTATTTTTAAGATATACAGTCCTGTGTCAACCAAAATATCTAGACTTATAGCACACACTTCTATTCAGCTTGTAGAACAAATTCACTGGCAGAGTCGATTTTTATTTTAATTATTTGTGTAGAGTAGAAAGGAATGGTCTGATTTATTACCGAGTGGGACTCCAATGGCAATATTATTATAGTTGCAACAGATGAATAAACCAATATATTTCTTAGAGCCATAAAACAACCAACTACATGTCAGAGAAAATTGTTCTCGAAAACAACAAGGAAAAAAAATTCAAGGGAAATCGTGGCCTCCTTGGCCTCCCATCGCCAATCCAAAGAGAGCAGGACTCCTGCAGACTAGGAAAAACTCATTTCAACAAACTTACTTTCCATCTACCAGCTGAAATTAAAAGCTGGCTGGAGTAAGTGACAGTGTTGTCTCTGGCATTGATGTGTTTATTCCACTGAATGTGCTTTGAAAAAAGATGTATTGGTAGCCACAGCCAATCATTGTTTTCCCCTACAGCCTGAAGCCTGCCATGATGATGTAGCCCTGGGCTGCAAGCTGCAGGATTAAGTTGCTCACAACCCTGTGCCATGGTGACATTGTAATGCCGGAACCAGACCAGAAAAAGAACTGTTCCTTGCAATTTGCTTTGAAGGGAAAATGAGGAGGGCGGGGCAGAGAGAGGCACTGGATTTTGCATCACCTTTGCTTATGTACAGAGTGCATGCCATCCCTGTACAGGTTGATCACAAGGAAGATGACTGTGGTGGTTGGGAAAGTCAAGTGCAAAGCCCAGGGCCCCTCCTGCAGGGAACTCAGTTTGTGCTGATTGCCCAGTCTCAGGAGGCCAGAGCTTCTGGGAGCTCTGTCAGCCAATGAGAGGCTAGGGTTCTTTTTCTGGTCTGTTTTCTGCTTGTCTCATCTCAAGCACACACAACACTTGTGGGTAGTGAATATACCTCAAAACGTTCAGGGGTACCTGTGAGTGTAGCGTGTGTGTAGAGGGGTGTATCAGTTAAGACTTCTGGCTCTAGAATCAAAACAATCTGAACAGAGTCCTGATTCCACACATTTCTTGTAGTATGACCTTGGGCAAGTTGCCTGGCTTCTCTCACCTGTCTTTCTCATCTGCTCGAGGGGGATATTAACACCAAGATAGGAATATTAAGAAGGTGGCCAATGTCGCGCATTCTTCACAGTGTTGAAGTTGTAAGGACAGCATCCCCTGTTCATTATTTCCTACAGACACGATCACTTTTCAGCTGCACATCAGCTGTGCCAATGGTTAGTTTCAAACTCCCTTGTCAGGTCCTGAGTTTCCCGGTATGGGGGTCTCTAGAAGGACTCCTGGGCCTTTAGAATGGTCTGGTTGGAAGTCTGTCCTTTTAAAATAGGTGCTACAGGACCTTAATCCAAAGTGGGGGAAACTAGGCTGGGAAATAAATGCTGTGAGCCTACAAATACCAGGATACCCACTGGCCCTCTTCGCCTGCTGCCAAGCATCAGGGTGTTTCCCCCTATGGGCAACAAGATGTAAACATGACAACCAGCATAATCGCTCATGTTTTCGGTCTCCCCAGACATACACTGAGCCCTTTCAATGCACTCAACTCATTGAATCATTACAGGATTTCTGTAAGGCAGTCACTGGACACATCTCTAGCTTAGTAGTCCAACAAGGTCAAAGCAGGTTGCCCAGATGAAGAGGGAACTACATAAGAACTCAAATTCAAATCCGAGTAATTCCACAGCCTGTCCCCCTCCCGTCTTAGTGGCCACCTGAGATGGTCGCTGCCTCCTCTTTTTCCTCTTAGGTCCTCACTACTCTCGCTGTTGACAGGGTGTTAACCTGACACCGCTTGCCACTCTCCTCAACACGGTTTCATTTCAAGGATCCTGTCCTACAGAGACTATCATGTGAAAGGAATGGCTCCATCAGGGGACTTTAGGATTTGGAGAAAGAAAGTCTCCATCTCAAAGAGTTCATGTCACACTGATCAGGCACTGGAGTAATGGACCACGTGATTAAGGAGGATTTCCCTTTAAAAACATACGTGCAAGACTGGGGGTAGAACTCAGTGTATAATTCCCCAGAGTATACTGGCTTTGGGTTTTAAAAAGGAGAAAAAGAAGGAAAGGGGGATGTGAAGGAGGGAAGGAAGAAGGAAATCAATGGGAAAGAGAATAGAAGGGAAGGATGGAAGGAAAAAGGGAGGGAGGGAGGGAGATGAGAAGGAAGCAAAGGCACAAATGAAGAGTACCCCTGGCCACAAATGCCTCCTGACTCACAGGGAAGCACACCATGAACGTTAAGGGGCACGTTCTTTTTGGATGCCAGTCTTCCCTTGGCACAATTTACTAATGTTACAGTTAGGAAGCCTCTGAGCTCCAGCCCGAAGATTCATCTCCAGCTCATATTAGACAATGACCTAGAGTTGATCAAAAGATCAGAATTATATCTGGGGAGGGAGGCACATTTATCCCTTAATTCCAAACAAAGGTTTCAATCCTAAGTCTAAAAGAATCCATCACGATTTCTTTGGGCCATTGTTCTGCTCTGGGACAGTGCATTGTGGAGCGTGGCCTGCTGATGGCACACTAGGCTATTACATCCTTACACTGGCGAAGCCCTGATGATCTGGCAGGCTCCTAAATCACCAGAGAGCTCTCACTCCCATGCTGTGTCACTTGGGGATGCAGACATGATCAGAGCAAGGCATCTAAGAACTCAACAATGAGAGAAATATATTTTTGACTTCAGAATTTCTTGACTATAAATAACTTCTCTGTAGAAAATGGAAAATTCAGCCTGGAATCAAGAGAAGCAGGACACTGTCTTCTGTTTGGGGACATGACAGACATGTAACAATAGGCACACATATTAACAGATATCTCCAGATAGGGAGAAGGTGGCTGGTAAGAAAATGATTTCTAAAGGATCCACAGGGTTTCTGAAATGTGGCTGCCAGGTGCTCACAGAGCCAGAATCACTGATGTGGATGTCATCAATGCCCCCAAATAAAGCATGTTAAAGTCTGAGTTAAGAGAAAAATGACAGAACAGGGAGAAAGGTACCCTCTTCAACACAGATGCCAGGAGGGGAAATTGATATAACCTTTCAGAGGGCAATTTGACAATATTCATCACAATTTAAAGAGCATACACTCAGGTCCTAGCAATTTCACTCCTAAAAACTATACTGAGCAGACATATTCATACATGAATAGAAGAACTACAAACTCCTAGGAGATTCTCTGCAGCAATGATTGTAACTGGGAAGAAAATGGGAACCACCTAAACAGCCATCACAGTGGAGTGTTTAAATACGCGAGTGTAAATTTATTCCATGAGGCCTACATCGCCGCTAAATATTATGATATAGATAGACAGCTTGGAAAGTACAGAGAATTGCAGCGCTTCGGTGGTCAAATGTCTGGGTCCACTGGAATCACTAGGGAAGCCTGCAAGCAATCCAGATGCCTGGGTCAGGTCCGGACCTTTGTATTTTCATCCCATTCTTTAGGTGGTTGTGAGACACTGAAACCCGAGATCCACGTTCCTGAGATGCCATGGGGAGCCATCAGAGACCCCAGCTTCTCATCCCAGCCTCATCTGTATGTGCGTATTTCCTTACAATGTTGAACTGCTTTAAACTAGTTTGAAACTCATTGATGTCGACAGATAACGAAAGTGGAGCTTTTAGACTATGCCTTCCAGCCATTATCATTTAATCCTGTGGCAGCACAGTGGAGTGGGTCACATCATTATCCTTCATTTGGCAGTCTAATAAGTTGAGACACAAAGAAAGTGAGTTTCAGAAGACCAACCAGACTAGTAACATCGGAACTGGGTTTGAACACAGACAGCGTGATTTCTGTGCTTTCTGGCTGCACTGTGTATATTAACTCACACATCTGCTGACACAAAAACAAGTCCACAATATAACTGTTTTGTGTAATACCATTGTATTACATATCCATGGGAAGAGAGATATATTATGCACATGAGCAGGGAAAGCATGAAAGCTACATTCAAACTGTCAAGAGAGAAAAGCATGGCCATTCCAGATGGAAAAAAACATTCTAAGGAGTCGGGATGCACTGCACCCTGCAGAGTTGTGCTCCTGGAGTGTGGCATGTGTGGACACCCCTTTAGGTGTCTGTATGTACCAATGCCATTTTCAAGACTGAGCAAAGAACCTGTGTTAGCTCTTTGCTTCCCTGTGCTCTCTCAGTTACTCAGTGTCAGGCATTGCATGGGATCCACAGCAGTTGACAAATGAATCCATGAACATTCTAAGTATAGATGTTTTTCTTCAAGGTCTACGTCCAGATTGGCAAGAACATTGAGTCAAAAATTCATTGTGAGGGAGATTATAAGTTTATTTACCTAATTCTTTTTTTTCTGGATCTTGCTCTGTAGACCAGGCTGGCCTCGAACTCACAGAGATCTGCCTGGTTCTGCCTCCCGAGTGCTGGGATTAAAGGCATGCGCCACCACCACCCAACCTATTTACCTAATTCTACAGATAGACTTGAACTGGACTGGATCAAACACCATAGGACAGGTAACGGCAAAGACACCATAAATAGTTCTCCTATCTTTGTGGAATTTGCAAGTTATTACAATTTCTCAAGAAAATGTCCATTTAGCAAAAAATTACATGAGGGTTTATGAATTCCATATTAGAATACACGTCAAAAATATACAGGGCTCTAACTCAGCTCTGGTGACAATAATTACACAGGCCAAAAATGAAAACATATTTCCACTATGTCTAAATCTGTGGTCCTCCACTACTGAACTGTGGAACACTAATAAACCATGAATCCAGAACAGTGATACAACATTGCTTTGTCCAATGCAACATTTTTTGAGTCAAAATTAATATACACAGTTGCAGTGTCCAGTGGACAGTTCATCTAAGGCATGAAAACATAAAAGGTGGTGCATCCTGCCACGGACACAGAAGTGTGAGGCTGAGCGGGCAAACACTTGTAAATATGTAGGCGAGTACATCCAGACTGTAAACCACAATACCCAATAGCAGAGCAGTGCAGAAGAGTGGCCACTGGCTGCTTTATAAACACTGGAGGCATTGTTACACTGTGGTAATAATTGCATTGTAATTATTCCTAATTTGTTTAAATGTTGTTTTTAGTCTTCTAATCACTCCAAGAGGGCTGCCAGAATTCTAATACTCTGAAGTGTGGCATGAATCCACAAAGTCTCGGGGCGGCTGATCCCAGGCTTTTCCCAGCCCATGGATCATTTTGCCCTTAAGAAACAGCATTGTGATGATAAAATCAAAAGCATTTATGAGCTACGGAGTATTGAAATGACCTAGAACTGCCTAAATAAAGAAGATAATTTCCTGACAAGACAATGACTCGCCATGTTGCCCAGTGGTTCTCAAGCTCCTGCAGTCCAGCTGTCCCCCAGTCTCTGGAATACCTGGGACTAGAAATGTGTGCCACTATACCCAACTGAGATACTTTTGAAAAATAACCTTTTATCCCAAAGTAGTTTAAATGTACAAGTTGTAATATAGCATCTTGTTCCCAGGTATCCTTTACTAAGCTCCCCTGGATAATAATTCATATTACTACACAACATTGTCAAAACCAGAAAACTGAAATTAGAATAGTATATTTAATTTAGGATGTACTGTTTATTTTTAAACAATATTCTCTAAGAAGGTGAGCCAAGGGCTGGAGAGATGGCCCAGAGGTTAAGAGCACTTGTTGGTGCTGCAGAAGACCCAGGTTCAGTTTCCCCACACATATGGTGGCTCACAACCATCTGTAGCTCCAGTTCCAGGGACTCTGATGCCTTCTTCTGACTTCAAAGAGCACAAGACACACATATACATGCAGACAAGCACTCCTACACAGAAACAAATCTAAATTTAAAAGAAAAGAGTATGCGCCAATAAGTTTTAAGAAGTTAATTAGCTATTGGGTTTTTAACTTGGGTGAATTTCACACACTTTGTATGTTAACTCAGGGAAAATGAGTAGAAAGGTTTGCTTACAGTATCTGAATCAGGAAGTAATGGTTTCTCAAGCATATTGTCTGTACCAGGCACTGGAATGCATCAGACATGCCCGATTCCTTTGTGATGCTCACAGTCCAGAGGGAGCTATAAGCAGGCACTGGCATCTTGGTTTGAGACATAAACGATGTTTTGTAAAGAACACATGGGGTAAAATCAACTACAATAGTAACAAACTTAGTCTACAGTTCCACTGTCCAACACTGAAGCCCCAGCCACTCATGGCTACTGATCAGGGCTTGAAGTGTGGCCAGACTTCACAGAGATTTGCTCTATGTACTGAACACAACAGATTTTAAGGTCAACCACCAAATACTAATAACAAATAACAATAACTTTAAATTGCTTTTATATTAAAGACATTTAGACATATTGAATAAAATACTAAAGCCATTAGTTTTACCTATTTATTTTCCCTTGTTTAATGTGGCTGCTTAAATTAGCATGACCTAAGTGGAGCCCATATTTACACTGCACAATCTGACTCCAAGGGATCAGGGTTGCTTCTGAGGAAATGTCATGAGGTCTACAGGATCAGGGATGTCAACCAGGGACATCTGGAAAGCCAAGAATGAGGCCTGAAGAGGTGAACAAGAGTTCAAAGCTCCAACGTCATTTAAGTTACCCTGCAGGTGTTTTTTAATCTAAGGACAATGGAATTGTAGAAGTTTTTATACAGGAGAATAACAAGGCAGATTTGTAGGTTGAGAGTATCAATCCAGCCAATGGTTCAGAACAAAGGTGGGGTCAGGAAGAGAAGCTCGGGTTGTTGAAGTCTCCAAGGCTACCTGCCTGCTTGGTCAGTCCCTCAACTTCCCACCTCCATCTTGATACAAATCTGGTCAATGCACATGACCAGCAATGAGGAACAAGACAAGGCTCAGAACTCCAGGAAGCTTCTTCTGTGGCTCTTTCAAGCTGAGCAGTTAGACAAGTGTGGTCCTGAAGTCGGTGTCCCGGACAAAAAGCAAAGCTCATTGCAGATGTCCCCACCTCCACCCCCCATCCTCCACCCCCCACCCCCATCCTCTGTCCTCTGAGCTCTTTTTCTTTACATGATTGAAATCAAGTGATCTCAAAAAACCATTCAGTCATCATCCTTCCTGCTGTCTGTCTATTTCCAATGGGCATCTCAATCTCCATTTGTGGAACTCAGAGCTCAGAGTACGAGGACTGAGGATATTTCTCCCATCACACTCAATCCTAGTAGCCACTAGTCAACCAAATGACAGGGAGTCCCAGGGGACAGAACAGCATCAGGGCAGTACGAATGAGCAGTGTGCCACCCAGTCCAAAATAACAGCATTCAAGGGTCACTTTAACCGCCAGCTCTTCAATTCTGCTCCTCCCACCCAGGATTATTTCTACAATTTTTTTTCTTGTTCTTCTCATGGTATTGTTTTTTGTTTGTTGTTTGTTTGTTTGTTTGCTTTTTGTATCACTTGTGTTTTATTCACACCTTTTTCACGGGCTTCATTTGGGAGATATTCTGTATAGTTAGTCATTTGTATCGTTTGCCTGTAGTGTTGGATAACACAGAATGAATACAAAAATAAGAAGGAAAGGCACTTACCTTTAGAGAAAAAAACAACTTCGGGCTAGAGAGACAGTTAATGGTTAAGAGCTGCTGTGGGATGTTCTGTATGGCAAATGTGTTGCTAATAAAACACTGATTGGCCAGTGGCTAGGCAGGAAGTATAGGCGGGGCTAACAGAGAGAATAAAAAGAACAGGAAGGTAGAGGGAGTCACTGCCTGCCAGCCACCACCAGGACAAGCAGCATGTAAAGATGCCGGTAAGCCACGAGCCATGTGGCAAGGTATAGATTTATAGAAATGGATTGATATAAGATATAAGGACAGTTAGCAAGAAGCCTGCCACGGCCATACAGTTTGTAAGCAATGTAAGTCTCTGTGTTTACTTGGTTGGGTCTGAGTGGTTGTGGGACTGGCAGGTGAAAGAGATTTATCCTGACCGTGGGCCAGGCAGGAAAACTCTAGCCACAAAGAGCCCTTGCTGTTCTTGTAGAGGATGCCAGCTCAGTTCCCAGCACCCACTTGGCAGTTGACAACCATCTGTAACTCCAGTCTCTGGGATCCAATGCCCTCTTCTGGTCTCTGTAGGTACCAGGCACGTACATGATGTGCATACATGAGTGCAGACAAAACACTCATATACATAAAATAAAAACAAAGAAGTCTTTGTAAAGCTTTAAAAAGAAAACTTAGCCTAGAAAGGCAATGCACAAAGAATGTTGTGGTACAATCAATGTAACTGTATGAGCAGACGGTGAAAGGAAAGGATCACGTCGAAGGCCCAAGTCAACCGCTGTCTAGCTACAGCAGGCCTACAGATACGTTAGATTTACTATAAACACTTAAATTTTATAATTGGTTGCTGGCACTTAAAAATAGAAATATTTATCACAAAATCAGCACTTCTCACTTCTCTTGTGATATAATAAGTTTCTGCCACCCAGGCCCCTACTTCCACCATGCAGCAGCTGGACAGCTGCCCGCTTCTATCTCCTGTTATCCAGTGGCCAGTCATCTGCCTGGCTGTCCTGCACTCAGCCTCCTTCACTCATCGATGGTGTCAGCCCAGCTAGCTTAGATAGATGGAACAGACAGGATGTGGTGGTGCATGTCTTCAAGCCTGGTCCTCAGGAGGCAGAAGCAGGCAGAGCTCTGTGAGTTGGAGGCCAACCTGATTTTGTATGAGTTCCAGGGTGACATACAAAATGAGGTCCTGTCTAAAGAAAAAACAAACAAAAAACTGAAGATAGGTAGAAAAGCAACCTGTTGTGCAAACGCATGGAAAGTTGGAGTGAGCCCAGGCAGGGTGGCTCAGACCTGTAACCCAAGCATTCAGGAGGCTGAGATGGAGGACCACGAGGCAGAGGCCAAGGGGGTGACACAGTTGTTTGGGTGGGAGCTCCACCTCAAACCCTGGCACCCTGGCATCCCCTATACCCAGAGTCTGAAATGGTCCACCTCAACTCCCCTCCCCCATCTCTTCCCCTAAACCTGCCCCTTCAAAGCCCACCAAACACAGCTCCTTCCCCAGAAAGGCTCAAGACCACTCCCACAGGGTATATAAGCTGCATCTCAGAAAATAGACACGTGGTTCTTCCGGTCTCTTGTCCCCAGCTCCTCTCTGCGGGGCCTGGAATCACCTGGGAACACTTTACCCTTTAAACCGGGCCTTTTCCTAATTTGGTCTAATTTGGATTGCTGCATCAGCAGAGAGGCCTATCAGGGTGCAAAAACTTATCAATAGTGATGCCTTGTCTCAATCAAACAAAGACACAGTGAAGACTATATCTGTATATCATGGTTAACTGTGAGAGTGGCTGTGGGAATGAGAGACACACGGTGTTCCCATGTAGAGCCATATTTTTAAAGGTTTTTAGAACACTAATACTTTGTTTCACTACTGTAACTATTTCAAATAATATTTATTAAGAAGTTGAAACCATTTATGTGGAATCCAGTATATATTTACTGTATTAAATAGAGTATCAATGGATTTTTAGAGGGAAAGTTATTCTCAACTAGGAAAATTATTGTACATATTATTTTGATGTTGTGCCAAGATCTCAGCTCTGTACCTTATTTAGCCTCTAAAATATCACATGTCATGTGACATACTAACATTGTTTTCTGTGAGGAGATTCCCTGGACAGATACAATGGACAAATGGCCAAATCAGACGGTCAAATAAAACTAGCAAACATGATGCCTTGGACAAAGTAAGTCATATTGGAAAGAGAAAACATGAGCGTTAGGTCAACCTATTATTTTCTTTTTTATTTTACCAACGTAAGACATGTGCCACCATAAAGGCCATGTCTATCTAAGAGGTACAGAGAGGATGTACAAGCATGATCACATCCTGGTCAAAGCCCAGGAAAGACTCTCACTCCCTGTACACCGTAGGACGAAAAGCATGTAGAGCGGAGTGTGAGCTAACCACTTGACCCACTTGAGGACCCTATCCAAATGACTGTCTTACCCTATTTCTCCGTAAGATAGCTTCATCCCACACACCGCACACTTACTCAAGCTCTGTATTTTTAATGAATGTTATTGTAGATGTCTGAGATTTACAACAAGCTATTATGGGATGCACAGATAGTGGAGGGCTTTATCATAACAAAACAGATAAATACCTGTCACCTCACAAAACTCCTTTCCTGTGACAGGGGCAGCTGAAATCTACTTATTCAGCAAAAAGCCTGAATGGAGAACAACATTAATTACAGCCTTCGTTTTGTGTACCCAATCTCCAGACTTGCTTGTCCCCCACATCTGTTGCTTCTACCCTTTCACCTACTTCTCCCCACTGTTCCCTGATCCTTCTGTTTTATTCTCATCTCCATATAGTTGATCCTTTTATTTAATGTAGATTCCACACGTGTGTGAGATCATATAACAATCTTCTTTCGGGATCTGGTTTATTTCACTTAGCACAATGCCCTCCAGATCCATCCACACTGTGGAAAGAACAGGAGTTCCTATTTATTTATTTATTTATTTATTTATTTATTTTTGCCGCATGAGTGTAGGTGCCACAAAGTCCAGCAGAGGGCATCAGACCCCCGGGGGTAGTGTAGTGGTACAGGCAGTTGTGAGCTGAGTGGGCTGTTGTGAGTTCTGAGGTGTAAACCCAAGTCTTCTGGAAGAGCAGCAGGCTCTCCTAAGCACTGAGCCATCTCTACAGGTCCCCAAATTTACCTCATTATTATTCTTGTATAGGTGTGTGTGTCTGTAACAGAGGAGTGTGTGTCCATGTGCTTGTAGGTATTCATGGAGGCCACAAGAGAATGTCAGATCCTCTGGAGGCTCTTGGTACAGCATTCAAGCTACATCTGCCCCACCAGTGTCCTTGTCCCCCCCACACTTGCCCACATTTGTTGTTTCCCATTCTTTCGAGAACAACTGTTCTAATGTGTGTGGAGTGACATCCTGGGGACACGTTCGCACTGCTCTGACCACTAGTGACACTGACTGCCTTCCACATAGCTGCTGCCAGTTTTCACTTCTCTTCTGGAAATCTGTCTGTCTGAGTCCATTGCCCGATTTTAACAAGGTTATATGTTTTCCTGCTGTTGAACTGTAAAAGCTCCTTGTAAGTTCAGGATATTCCCTCCAAATCAGATGTGCAGCTGGCATATGTTTTTTCCCAGACTGGAAGATGGGTTGTCAATTTTTTCACTTCTCACACAAAAGTCTTTCTAACCTGCCGTAGTTCCATTCCTTTGTTTGTGTTACACCCTGACCTTTGGTGTGAGAGCCACAAAAGCCATTGCCATGGCCAGTGTCAAGTAGCCCACCCTGCCTCTCCCCTATACCAAACCACTCCCACTACCCCACTCCATACTCCCTTCTGACATTCTTGACACTTTGGAAATAAAGAATAAAGAAATTGCTTGATCGTATATATTTGTATTTATTTCTGGACTCTACTGTCCTACTTCTGATACATAAAACAGGAGCCTGATCCATGACTACATAATAAAGCTGGGGAGAGAACCAACTTCCACAAAACATTCTCTAATCAACACACACATGCATGCACACAGTGGCACACACTCATGCACATACATTCACACATATACATACACACATGCAAATAGATGTAATTTTTAAATTTAAAAGAATGTAACCCAAATAAGGTTTCTATTTTTATTCCAATATTATGCTATTTATTTGTTCATCATTTCATACACATACTCTTTGGTCAGTTTTCCCCATTCTCTTCTCCCTTACCCCTTTCCACTAAATTCCTTCTTCTCAAAGCTCCCTCTTACTTCTATGTCTTTTTTAATGTGTGAGCCACTGCATTTAATTGGGGTTGCCTGTGTGAGCATGGGTGGAAGTTTTCTGTTTGAGTGGGGGCAATATCTAATGACTACAACTCTGAGGAATATGACCCCCCTCCTTCCGCAACCTTTAACTATTAATATCCCATCTGTCTTAGTTAAGGATCTATTACTGTAAAGAGACATCATGACCACAGCAACTCTTATACAGGAAAACATTTAATTGGGGCTGGCTTACTGTTCAGAGGTTTAGTCCATTATCATCATAGCAGGACATGGCAGAGTACATGCAGACATGGTGCTGGAGAAGAAACTGAGAGTTCTACATCTGGATCCACAGGCAGCAGAAGGAGACTGTCATACTGGGCATAGCTTAAGCATATGAGACCTCAAAGTCCGCCCCCACAGTGACGCACTTCCTCCAACAAGGCCACACCTCCTAATAGTGCCACTTTCTATGTGCCAAGCAATCAGACACATGAATCTATAGGAGCCATTTTCTTTCAAACCACCACATTCCACTCCCTGGCCCCCATAGGCTTGTAGCCATAACATAATGCAGAAATGCATCCAATCGAACTTCAAAAGCCCCCATAGTCTAGAGAATAGTCTCAAACTTATTTAAAAGTCTTAAGTTCAAAGTCTCTTCTGAGATTCATGAAATCTCTTAACTGCAGTCCCCTGTAAAATCAAAATCAAAAAGCAGATCACATACTTGCAACCAACAGTGGCACAGGATATACATTACCTTTCCAAAAGGTAGAGAAGGGAGCATAGTGAGGAAATACTGGACCAAAGCAAGACTGAAAACCAGCTGGGCAAACTCCAAACTTTATATCTCTATGTCCAATGTCAAAATCCTCTTCAGATCACCAACTCCTTTTATCTTTGTTGACTGCAACAATCTTTTTCTCTTGGGCTGGTTCCACTCCCTCCTAGCAACTGTCCTCAGCAGGTACCCCACAACTCTGACATCTTCAACAACTTGGGGTCTCTAAGGCAATCCAAGCTTCACTTTCACAGCTTCACAAAATGGCCTCTCTGGGCCTCCACACAGGGACACCCCTGACACATGCCTGGCTTCAGTTGCCTTCCTCAGTTGCAGAGGGAGAGTCCATAACCCCTTTCTTCTATCCATGACTCTAAAGCCAGAGCCATGTGGCTGAAGATGCCAAGTTATTCTGCTTGCTGGGGCTGGAACATGGCCCCCTCATTCAATTACATCTTTACCGACTTTCTGTTTTTGATGGTTTCCTTCACTGCCTAAGCTTGGCTGTCCTGAAACTTGATCTGTAAACCAAGCTGGGCTCAAATCATAGTTCTGCCTTCTGAGTACTGGGGTTAATGGTGTGCACCACCACACCCCACTCTCAGCTTTTCTTTAATTCCTTTTCGCAAATTGGAAGCTTAGTGGGATGGACCTTAGCTTAGCCTGAGGTCACCACTCCCTTTATTCCATTTAATATCAGGATTTACATTAATCTGTTTATCTCCTTGAAAATAAGACTTAGTTCCATTCCACTTCCTGGTGATTCTTTTCCCCCCAAATTGTACATTTTGCATTTTTCCTTGCTCAGTATCTTAGTCAGGGTTTCTATTGCTATGAAGAGACACTGTGACCATGGCAACTCTTACAAAGGAAAACATTTAATTGGGGTGGTTTATAGTTCAGAGGTTTAGTCCATTATCATCATTATCACCATCATGGTGGGACATGGCAATATGCAGGCAGACATGGTGCTAGAAAAGTAGCTGGGAGTCCAACATCTTGTGGGCAACAGGAAGTGGTTTGAGACTCTGGGTGTGGCTTAATCATATATGAGATCTCAAAACACACCTCCACAGTGACACACTTCCTCCAACAAGACCACACCTACTTCACAAGACCACACCTCCTAAGAGTGCCATTCCCTTTGGGGGACATTTTCTTTCAACCCACCACACTCAGCTTGCTCTTTTTCATTATATATCTTCATAAAAGTTAACACTAATAACCACACGACAGAGTCTATACTAGGTTGTCTTGAGATTTCCTCCACCAGTGGAATTCATCTAAATCTCTTCACTTTAGCCTTAGGCAGACTTTTCAGACAATGGCAAAATGCAGCCACATTCTTCCAAAATATCACAAAAACTATCCCTAGGCAACATACTGAAATTCATCTTGCTGGGCAGTGGTGGTGCACGCCTTTAATCCCAGCACTCAGGAGGCAGAGGCAGGTGGATCTCTGTGAGTTTGAGTCCAGCCTGCTCTACAGAGTGAGTTCCAGGATAGCCAAGGTTACACAGAGAAACTCTGTCTCAAAAACCAAATAACAACAACAACAATAAATATTAATTTTAAAATATTCTTCTGCTCTGAAACATCTTGAGTCAGGCCCCCACAGCTCAAATGACCCTCAGCAACACTGTCTGCCATGCTTCTACTAATGTGGTCCATTGATGCCCACTTAAAGCATTCCACTGCTTTTCTTTTCTGTTTTGTTGTTTGTTTGTTTTGTTGTTGTTGTTGTTGTTGCTGTTGTTTGAGACAGGGTTTCTCTGTGTAGCCCTGGCTGTCCTGGAATTCATTCTGTAGACCAGGCTGGCCTCAGACTCACAGAGATATACCTGCCTCTTGCCTCCCAAGTGCTGAGATTAAAGGCGTGCACCACCACCACCCTGCGCCACTGCTTTTCTAATCCAAACTCCCAAAGTCCAC
>CABHPQ010151463.1:0-19241 GCA_902168405.1 Peromyscus aztecus
ATAAAGTCCACAAGTGGTTTCAGAAGAGACTAAAGGCTAAAGGGATAATAATTAGTATTGGGTCTATAGATTGCATTGGTGGCCAGAACATCCAAAGCAGGATAAAAAGTAACATGGGACAAAGGTGCAAAATCTGGCCAGGTACTGTAAGTAAATTGTAATCTTAAATCAAACAAATAAACAAAGAAGAATATGGTCAGGAACCTATGACTGGGTGTAGCATGAATCTTTAGAAGGTCTTAATAATAAAATCAAACCTGAGCCAGGTATTGGGGTAAATGCTGGAAGGTCAGAGAAATAGAACAAGCCACAGCTATCTCACCTCGCCGGATCCTCAGCTGGTCTTACTTCCTCGGACTGGAAGCCTCTATGTCCTCATATCCAAATGAGTCTCAGCTGAACTACTGCTAGAAGCCTGAATGCTTAACCAGCCCAAATTCTTCTCCAGGCCAAATGCCTACCCAGGCAAAATGCCTCGAGTTTCTTCACGCCTTATATACCTTTCTGCTCTCTACCACCACTCCCTGGGATTAAAGGCTGGTTTACTGGGATTAAAGACGTTGTCACCACACCTGGCCGTTTCCAATGTGGCCTTGAACTCACAGAGATCCAGAGGGATTTCTGTCTCTGGAATGCTAGGATTAAAGGCGTATGCTACCACTGCCTATCCTCATGTTTAATATTGTGGCTGTTCTGTCTCTGACCCCAGATAAGTTTATTAAGGTACACAATATTTTGGGGAACACAATACCACCACATTTCCTCTCTTTTTGTCTAAAATTAAAAAAGCTTATAACTAATACAAGAAAAATTATATCCAATAAGTATATATAATATGCACAGTCAAGATTACATTAATGATGTCTAGTCCATAAACATTTGACAGATTCAGATAAAAACTCCATTATATATATAACGAATGTCCAGTCCAGTAATATTTGACAAATTCAGACAAAAATTTTTCATTACTACTGGGGAGTATATAAGTCTTAGGGGAAAACCCACTACTGTTATTTTGCTAAATGGACATGGTATCAAAATGCCTTCTAAATATGTATCTCCTATACCCATAGATTAGTATAGCTGTAGGTCCTCATTAGTGAAGTATTTTTGTTTGTTTCTTTGTTTGTACTAGTGGATGACATCATTACAGAGACTCACAACTGGCCAAAGTGCAGAGAATAAGTGTCTGTAGAATGCTAGCCATAAACAGGATATTTATAGCATACTCCTACCCCCATAAGACTCAGGGAACATCTCAGGGGATGGTGAAAAGATTGTGAGAGCCAGAGTCAGAAAGGACTGGGTTGAAAGAGTGTCTTGAGGACATGACAGGACCACTGTACTCATGAACCCACAACAGCTATGGTTGTCTGCATAAGACCAGTTCAGTACCAAGCCAGTCAATATTCTAGCACATAGGGAGGGTACATGAGTCTCTACTTCTGGTTAAGGAGCTATAACAGCCACTGGATGCTGAGAGAGGTAGAGTCAGTTTCACTTAGGGCTATCTATGGCCTCTTGAAGATTGACTGTGCTCCAGTGGATGATGTAACACTTGTGGTATATGGGAAGCACATATTATAAGAAAATCAGAACATGAAGTTGGGAGATGGACATAGGGTAGAAGAGATCTGGGAGGAGTGGGAGAGGGGGATTGGGAGGTGACTATCATCGAAATGCATAGCATATGTGTATAAAATTCTCAAACAAAAATAAATTTTAAAAACATGGCTAGAGTTTGGTGGTATATGACTTAAAGAATTTGAGCATAATGTTTCAAGTTTCCGTTTAAACACAGTGAGGAGGGCAGAGAAATGATTCACTGTTAGAAAATTCTTGGCTTTGACGTAAAGACTAGGTTGAGTGGGACACAAGTGTTAGGTAGGATGCAGTTGGAAGGCCAGTTCATAGTCCAAGCAAGAGTTGAGTTGGCTTAGACTGAGGTAGTAGCAGTGGAAATGTGTCAAAATGGGTGGACTAGAGAAATAGTTATAAAAGCAGAGTTAGTAGAATTTGATGATGGATTGGAGGTGAGAGAGGAAACAAGAAAGGAAGGCACTAGATTTTTGTCCTGAGCTCAATGTGGACACGAAAATAAAAACTTAAGGGAGAATATGGCAGGGGACTTGAAAGACAGCTATTTCTCCACTAAGGCTCCAGATATGTACTTAAATAGGCAGCGGAGATGTTAAGCAGGCAGTTGGATAAATGAGTCTGACCTTCAAGGGATCAGTTGAGAACAATGTAGATTAGATAGGTGCTGTCTAAAGCCACATGATTCCTTAGAGCTAAAGAGAATACAGAGATAGATGAAGGTGAATGGCTAGCAGTGGAGTATTCTTATCATTTTGAGGATAAGCAAAGGAGAAGGAGATAACACCAGAGTCTACTGCAGTACAAGAAAAACAAGAAAAAATTGGATCAAAGAAGCCAGAAAAGAAATGGTTCACAAAGGAGGCAATGATCAATTATTTCAATTGCAATTGAATTTAAAACATGGTAAGGACAGAGTTATGATCTCTGAGAAGACATAGTATGGGACTATAGTGACCTTAATAAGAACACTCCCAGAGATGTAGAGATGGGAGTGCGAGACTGGCATGGACTAAGAAGGGAACAAGAGGGCCTCAAACTGTACATGTAGATCAAAAGTAGAATGCACAGCAGCCTGGCTACAAACAAAACGTCGAAGCAAGAGAACTCTGAATCTTTTTCTATTATACAGTTTTGAGCTCTACTTCTTACCTTTTCTTTTCTCTCCCTCAAATAGTAACTAGCCTTTAGCATTCTGTCCACATGGTTCTACAGTCTACATTCATCAGCCCTGGAAACTCTCTCCCTACTGTTACCAATGGTTACTCATTAGATTTCCTTCTCTCCGATTTCTCTGAAGTTGGTATGGACCTATCTTCTCAAAACTCTCTTATCTCTTATTAACCACAGTTTTCTATTGAATTGTCTCTCCTCTATCACACGTCCTTTTAGGGGCTTTCTTAACTCATATTATTAAATAAAAATTTACTTCAGACCTTCCACAGTAATTGGCCCAGGGACTATGGCCTCAATGACTTCAATTATCCCTTCAATGTGAGTGACTCATCTATTTTCAATCTTGATCCACTCCCAAGCTTCCCGCCCACATCTTTTATTTTCCTATCAATAATATTACTTGATAACTTGTCAGCTGCATGTTGTAGGCTCACTCATCTTCAAGGCTTTCTGTAAAATGAAAAAAGTAAGCTGCCATAAACAATTTCCATAAAGTTAGACATTATTCCAGGGTCTAAGTAAATGTTTAGGAATAAAAATGTCTTAAGAAAATGTGTCTGTTTTAGTTCTTAATGTGTAAATATAAAAGAGCTATTCATAGATATATTTTATACCTGTAAAATGGTGAAAGCTAATCAGAAAATATGCTCTTATAGAGTAATTAATCAGATGTTTAATAAGACATTAATGGTGCAAGGAGAGATTACCAGTATGAATTTTAATTAGTGACAACTCACTTAAAACCAGACTGGAAATATTGCTTGGAATGTGAATAGCAGGTATTTAGGGCACATTTTCATGGTACTTTAAGACACTGTAATGTCTGCATATGTACATATCAATTAAGGCTATGATTATGACCTTAAAGAATCAGTTAGACAGCCATTGAATTAAAGTTATATGAATATTGGTTGGCTGAAGTATTTTTGTTAGTAGGAAGAAGTTCAGAATTAACAGGAACAGTTTTAAGGAGAAAGTGGTACTTATGGGGGCCATGTAGCATTAGCGGGAGTTACACAAGAAACTATGGAGAAATAGAATTCTAGGCAGAGGAATGAAATGGGGACTGAGGTGAAAATGCTGTGAATAGGTTTAAATACTTGTTGAATTTCTTTGATCTGCTTTGAAAAAGGTTTGGATTTTAGATCCCATCCCCCTGCCCCCCGTTTTTGGAATATGTGCATCTTCATAAGGAATTGCAAGGAGTTATTTTAGATAAAATACTCAAGTCTAAATACAAAAGTCATTTATGCTTTACATAGCCTGAGGTAACTTTACAGAATATTTTTAATGATCCAGCATTTTGCCTGCACTCAGTCACATGAGGTCAGGTGTGGAATTATCCTCTCATGACATAATGCTATTGGGTAAAAAGTCTTGGGTTTTGGAGGATTTCATGTTTTGGACTCTTGGATGAGGGACATGCAACCTGTATCTGGTTCTGAAATGTGGATTTTTGGAGGTGGTGGATGTGATGGTTAATCTTGGCTGTCAGCTTGATGGGATTTAACATCACCATTGGAAAGAAACCTCTAGACCTGTCTGTGAGGAAGGTTCCTGAAGAGACTGAGGTAGGAAGACCCACTCCAAATGTGGCAGCACATCCCGTGGGCTAGCGTCTGACTGAATGGAGAGGAGAAAGCACCAGGGCATCCACATCTGCCTCTGTCTGCTTCCTGACTGTGGATGGATACAATGTGACCAGACTCCTCAACATTCTCGCTGTTGTGCCTTCTTCATGACCATGGACTCTATTCCCCAACTGTGAGCTGAAACCGCCCTTTCCTTCCTTGAGCTGCTTGTTAGATATTTGATTACAGCACAAGCAAAGTGACCGTAATGGACAAGTACACAACCGGAGTTGGTGGGAAAACGAAGAGGCACAGTTAAAATATACTGTGGACATGCTGTGTAAGATGTAGAGGCAGGGGGCAGGCAACGGTTTCCAACTGTGCTGGTTGCCAGTGTCTGAAGAAGATAGCACGGACTGCTGCGTTCTTGTCGGTATGTACCTACCTGAGGCTCTCATTTTCAACATGAGCCCTAGCATTGGGGGGTCCTTCAGAGACAAATTAGCAAACTGCTGCTCTTTGTGCACTTACTTTCTTGTTCATGGCAAAGCAACACATTCTTTGGTGGGTCCTAGCCTATGCTGCCCAAGTCAGACAGCTTGCATGCCCATTTTTGCATGTTAGACTATCGCACAATTTAAATGTCCTGGGAATCTTAGTTTTGGTGATTAATAAAAGGAATTGTGAACCAGATACAAACTTATTTGATTTCCACTTCTTGTCCTTGCTAAGAAAGCTACATTTCTCTGAGCCTCCATTCTCTGGCTGTAAGATTGAAAATGGCCAATGAGATAAATTATGTAAATAATCAACCCAGTTGTGGTGATACATACCTATAGTACCTCAATGTGATATACCAAGTGGCAAACTGACTCGGGGCGACTGGCTCCAGCTACATGACATAAATCAGCTCATTACTAATTGGACATTACACGTAATAGCAAAGGGTTGCACAGACTTACTAAAGTTCAGAATTTTCTGTAAGAGTATATGCTTGTGTGCACATGCATGTGCACAGACAGACTTACCATATAAAAACTGTTCGGCACAGCATTCTCATTTCAGCAAATCATACATTACAAATATGTTTACCAAACAGCACAACTTTTTTTTGTGTAAGACATGAACAACAGTGTGCTTCAATCCAAAGAGTCCATATTCAAATACACAGAATATAATCCTAATGCTTGGCTATTGAAGAAATACATATTATTTTTCAAAATTAAGCTAAGTTTGTGCAAGTACAATTATTTTAGTGCAAACCTAGTAAACATCTGAGGACTAAGCAATAGGGTTCTCAATACGCTTGTGGGAACACCCTACCTGTTCTAAGATGTGCAATTTAGAAGTGGATCCAATGCTTCAGTTCAACAGATGCAGGCAGCGGTGTACAACGTCCTCTTACTACAAGTCCCGCAGTCAATCCTTGACTTACAGGAGGCTAAAGAGAAAGGCTCTGAGAGTTGGCTCCATGAGGACAATGCAGTGCCCACAGTGAGCCCCCGACTGCTCACCGTGTGCACAATTTGCACCTCTCTGGACTGTTCATCTTAATAGATAAGTTCAGAGGTCTACAACATAGTTCTACAATCCCAGGTTTCCTCTGGGATGGCTGGTCAAAGGAAGAAGCTGCTGTGGACAGTAGATTATTAAGACAGAGTGAAAGCAGAACCAAGTTTATTAGAAAGAATAAAAAGATGGAAACTAATAGTATAAAGGTAAATTTTGCACATTGCACCATCTGTCAATAAATACAAATGGAGAACCCAGTCCCTTGATGTTTTCTGTCAAGATGGTGAAAACACAGAAACACTCTCTGATAGTGGCTTAAAATTCCAGCTCTATAGGGAGTGCTTTATGTTCCTATTGCAAGGAAACCATCTTGAGACACAGTGAGAACCTGTGCTATAATTTGTACCCAATGACATCATATG
The DNA here is from genome assembly GCA_902168405.1 of Peromyscus aztecus. NCBI lineage: Eukaryota > Metazoa > Chordata > Mammalia > Rodentia > Cricetidae > Peromyscus > Peromyscus aztecus. The sequence continues at coordinate 6,278 of CABHPQ010151463.1, forward strand.
TTGATGAAGGCCCAACCTTCCAGAATCAGGTGGCGTGGGGACTGCCCTAACCATTGCCCATTTCCTGCCTAGAGAGGGCTTTTCTAGGGCAGAATACTCCCGCTCTCACGTAGCTGTCACTGTCATCTGAGTGGACAGGCCTCACTTTCAGATGGAAGTCTGATAGGCAAGCCTGAGAGGACAACGGCTCCACACCACACCAGACACCTCCCAGGGGCAGGGTCTCTAAGAACTGAGATGTGGACAAACGCTCTGTCCCAGTTTTCACATTTGGATATTAAATCCTGGTCAAATCTTTTCTGTGACACTGACTTCATTTAACACAAACCAAATTCTGGCCAAATCAGAGGCTAAAATCCTACCAAATCCCATTTTTTAAAATGAAATGCAGCTGTAAGAACTAAATCTATGTCAGACCTCAAATTCATAGAGTTTTCAGACTCTGAATATGGAATTTTCAATGTCTAGCTGCTATCATCTTCCCAGATTTGTTGAAAAGATCATTCTAAACTTTTGCCTTTTGACAGTCGATTTTTTTCTTAAAACAAAATATATATATGTATTAGGACTATGGGGTTTTATTATTTTGTTTTCTTTTCATTGTATATAATAAAAAATTATTGATGTCACTGTAAAGTTTTACTAACAATGAAGTTTCAGGTTTCTTAAATGGTCAAGTAAGTGGTTTTCTTATTTTCAAAAAATTACTAATTTAAACTAAAGCATCCTTGCATTGCTGATAAAGGAGGGTAATTACTTCTGATATCCTTCCTTCCTTCCTCCCTCCCTTCCTTCCTTCCTCCCTTCCTTCCTTCCTCCTTCCCTCCCTCCCTCCTTCCCTCCCTCCCTTCCTTCCTACCTTCCTTCCTCTCTCTTATTCTTTTCCGTACATTACACCCATTACAATTTACTCTTCTTCCATCCTCCCAATCTTCCCCATACCTTCCTTCTCCTCCAGATCCACTCCTCCTCCAGTTTCCTTCAAAAAAGAGTAGGCCTCCCAGGGAGATCAACCAAACATGGCTTAACAAGGTGAAATAAGATTAGGCATGTATCCTCATATCAAGGCTGTGCTAGGCAACACAGCATGAGAAAAAGAGCCCCAAGAGCAGGTGAAAGAGTCAGCGACACCCCACTCTCCACTCCCACTGTTAGGAGTCCCACAAGCACACCAAGCTACACACCATCACATCTATGCAGAGGACCTAGCTCAGACCCATTCAGGGTTGATGATTGTCACTTCAGTCTCTGTGAGCCCCTATGAGACTTGGTTGGTTGATTTTGTGGGCTGTTTTCTTGTGGTGTTCTCAATTCCTTTGTCTCCTACAATCCTTTCTTTCCCTCTTCCATGAGGTTCCCTGTGTTGCTCCTAATATTTGGCTGTGGATCTCTTCATCTGCTCCCATCAGTTGCTGGATGAAGCCTCTCTGATGATGATTATGCTAGACTCCAAGGAATTTTCACTGTACTTTGTTTCCACATCATCCCCTCTCAAGTGCCCCCCAATTCCAGGCATCTCTCTCAGTACTCTCTCTCTCTCCATCCCTCCCCTGCCTGATCCTTCCTGTTCTCATTCCCACCCACCTCCAGGCCGTCCACAAAATATATTCTATTTCCCCTTCCCAGGGAGATCCATGCATCCTCCCTCCCCCCACAAGCTCTCCTTGTTACTTAGCCTCTCTGGGTCTGTGGATTGTAGCATGGTTATCCTGTATTTAACAGCTAATATCCACTTGTAAGTGACATTTGCATACCATGTTTGTCTTTCTGAGTTACCTCACTCAGGATGATCATTTATAGTTCCATTTATTTGCCTGAAAATTTCATGATACCATTGTTTTAAACAGCTGAGTAATACTCCGTTTTCTAAATGTACCATATTTTCTTTATCCATTCTTTGGTTGAGGGATATCCAAATTCTTTCCAGTTTCTGGTTATTATGAATAAAGTTGCAATGAACATAGCTGAGCAAGTGTGCTTGTGGTAGGATGGAACATCCTTTGGGTATAAACCCAAGAGTGGTATAGCTGGGCCTTGAAGTAGAGTGATTCCTAGTTTTCTGAGAAGCTGCCATATTGATTTCCATAGTTTCTGTACAAATTTTCACTTTCACCAGCAATGAAGAAGTGTTTCCCTTGTTCTACATCCTTACCAGCATGGGCTGTCACTTGTGTTTTTGATCTTAGCCATTCTTATAGGTGTAAGTTGGAATCTCAAAGTAGTTTTGATTTGCATTTCCCTGATGACTAAGGTTGTTGAACATTTCTTTAAGTGTTTCTCAGCCGTTTGCAATTCCTCTGTTGAGAATTCTATATTTAGATAGGTATCACATTTTAAATTGGATTATTTGGTTTGTTGATGTCCAGTTTCTTGAGTTTTTTTAAAAATATATTTAAAATCCTAGCCTTCTGTCAGAGGTGGAGTTGGTGCAGATCTTTTCCAGAGGCTTTCATTTTGTCCTGTTGATGGTGTCCTTTGCTTTACAGATTTTCAGTTTCATGGGGTCCCATTTATTAACTGTTGATCTTAGTGCCTGTGCTATCAGTGTTCCATTCAGGAAGTTGTCTTCTGTGCCAGTGCATTCAAGGCTATTCCTCACTTTCTCTTCTGTCAGGTTCTGTATATCTGGTTTTATGTTGGGGTCTTTGATCCACTTGGACTTGATTTTTGTGCAGGGTGATAAGTGTGCATTCATTTGCATTCTTCTTCAATCCAGCTAGACCTGATTTGTAGAAGATGCTGTTTTTTTTTTTTCCATTGTGTATTTCTGGCTTCTTTATAAAAAATCAGGTGTCCATAGGTGTGTGGATTTATGTCTGGGTCTTTGAGTCTTTGAAAGTCAGATAGAATTCTTTGTTAAAACCGTCTGAAAGTCTCTGGGCTTTCTTTTGTTTAGGAGACTTCTAATGACTGCTTCTATCTCATTAGGGGTTATAGATCTATTTAAATTGTTTATCTGACCTTGACTTAACTTCGGTAAGTGATATATATCAAGAAAACTATCTATTTCATTTCGATTTTCCACTTTTGTGGAGCATAAGTTTTTAAACTACAACCTGATAATTCTTTGGATTTCCTTGGGGTCTGTTGTTATATCCCCTGTTTCATTTCTGATTTTGTTAATTTGGATATCCTTTGCTAATTTGGATATTCTCTCTCTGTCTTTTAGTTAGTTTGGATAAAGATTTTCTATCTTGTTGATTTTCTTAAAGAACCAACTCTTTTTTCATTGCTTCTTTGTATTGCTCTCTGTGTTTTTATTTTATTGATTTCAGCCTTCAGTTTGTTTATTTCCTGTCATCAATTTCTCTTGGGTGAACTTGCTTCTTTTTTTTTTCTAGAGCTTTCAGGTGTGCTGTTAAGTTACTACTATAAGATTTTCCCAATTTCTTTATGTAGGCACTTAGTGCTATGTACTTTCCTCTTAGCACCATTTTTTTTCTGTGTATGTGTTTGTGTGTGTTCCATAAGTTTGGGTATGTTGTGCATTCATTTTCAGCAAATTCTAGGAAGTCTTTAATTTCTTTCATTTCTGCCTTGACACAGCAGTCTTTCAGTAGAGTGTTGTTCACTTTCTATGAGTTTATAGGCTCACTGTAGTTTCTGTTGTTGAAATCCAGCTTTAATTCGTGGTGGTCTGATAGGACACAGGGGATCATTTCAATTTTCTTGTGCCTGTTGTGACTTGCTTTGTGACTGAGTATATGGCCAGTTTTGGAGAAAATTACATGAGGTTCTGTGTAACATGAATTGCTAAATGGTCTTATTAATAAAAAGAACTGGAGCCAGATATTGGGGTGATAGCTGAAAGATCAGAGGAATAGAACAAGCCAGTCAGCCAGTCAGTCACAATTCTTAACACTAGGAAATCCTCAGCCTCCAGAGCATGAGTTCCTGTTTCCTCACACCTTATACACCTTTCTGTGTCCTGCCATATTACTTCCTGGGATTAAAGGTGTGTGTCCTTCCCAAGCAAAGATATGAGGTCTCAAGTTCTGGGATTAAAGGTGTGTGCCACCATGTCTGACCTCTATATCTAATTTGATGGCTGGCTCTGCTCTCTGATCCCCAGATAAGCTTTATTTGGGTGCACAAATAAAGTATCACCACAGTTCTGAGAAGAAGGTTTATTCTTTTGTGTTTGGATGAAATGTTCTGTAGACAACTATTAGGTCCATTTGATTCATAATATCTGTTAGCTCCAATATTTCTCTGTTCAGTTTTTGTCTGGATGACTTGTCAGTTGGTGAGAGTGGGTATTGAAGTTCCCACTATCAATGCATGAAGGTTGACGTGTGATTTAGGCTTTGGTAACATTTCTTTTACAAATGTGGGTGACCTTGAGTTCGGAGTTTGGAACATAGATGTTAAAAATTGAAATGTTATCTTGGTGAATTTTTCCTTTGATGAGTATGAAATGTCCTTCCCTATCTCTTTTGATTAATTTTGGTTTGAATTCTACTTTGTTAGATCTTAGGATAGTTACACCAGCTTGCTTCTTAGGTCTGTTTGCCTAGAAAATCTTTTCCAACACTTTACTCTGAGGTAATGCCTATCTTTGATGTTGAGGTGTGTTTCTTATATGTAGCATAAGGATGGATCCTATTTTTTATATTTTTTCTGTTATGCTTTTATTGATGAATTGAGTCCATTGATATTGAGAGCTATCGTTGACCAATGATTGTTAATTCTTGTTATTTTGTTGTTGTGTGGTGGTTATTTGGTGATGTGTGTATGTGTTTTATGCGTGTGTGTGTGTGTGTGTGTGTGTGTGTGTGTTTATGTGTGTGTGTGGTGTGCTTCCTTTCTTTTAGTTTTGCTGGCATGAGGTTATTTATTTTCTGCATTTTCGTGGATGTTGTTAACCTCCTTGGGTTGGCATTTTCTTTCTAGTATTTTCTGCAGTGCTGGCTTTGTAGATAGATATTATTTGAATTTGACTTTATCTTGGAATATCTTATTTTCTTCATCTATGGTACTGAAGTTTTTGCCGGGTATTCAGATGGGCTGGCATCTGCGGTCTCTTAGTCTGCAGCACATCTGCCCTGGCTCTGGGTTTGGGGTGATTATAGGTCTGAATGCAGATTTCTGATATTTTTAATTGTTAGATAAGTGTTTTGTTTCTTGATTTCTGCTTCCTCTCTGGTCTCCTGACCTGTGTGACCTGTGGTTGAACAGGGGTTCTTGGCATGAGTTGGGAGCTAGACTTCTGGTGGCTGCTGTGGCCTTTGGTCAAGCAGCAGGAAGGGTCCCTGCCTGAGTTGGGGGCTGGGACACAGTGATGAGGAGGGGAGGGGTGATTGGGGATAATGTCAGGGTGACATTGAGAGAGCAGAGGAGGTTTGTATGTAGGCTATGTGGAGTTCTGGAGACTGGCATGGTTTCTGGCCCAGCAGGTATTCACTGCTCAAGTTGGGGGTTGGAGTTCTGCTGGCTGGTGTGGACTCTGGTCCAGCAGTGAGTCTCAGCCTGAGTTTGCCTACTCGTTCTTCTGGCTGGTGTGATCTGCACTTGAGCAAGGTATGGCCACCTGAGTTGGGGGCAGGGACAGGGCAACAGAGGCTGGTGGTGGAGGGGTGGTGGGGGATTGTGTCTGTGGGAACCGAGGGAGTGGGGAAGTTCTGTGGGAGGGTGGCCTAACTTTTCTTCTGGCTGGTGTGGCCTCCTCTTGAGCAGGGGATATCTGCCTGAGTTGGAGGCAAGGACACCTGGGGGGTAGTGGATGGAAAGGAAAGGGTGGTGGTGGATTGGGTCTTTGGAAACTGAACCAAGTGAGTGGGAGAGTTCTGTGGGCAGGTGACTCACCTGTTCCTCTGGCTCCCTTTGTCTTATCTTATGCTATAAGTGATCACATTCTTTGTTTCTTCTTTTTGGAAATGCTCAGGTTTTCTTTCCAAGGATCATTACTGTGCCTTTCTGATGTGTTCACATATATTATATCTGTTTACCCCACAAATTCATTCAGTTTTATAAGATGCAAATATATTCCCCATATCGCTTGGGGGAAACTCAAACTCTCAGATCTATATAAAAGGCCACTAGGAGTAAAGCTGCCTACCTTGGCTGCATTTATCTGACTCTGCTATTGCGTATATCAGTAACATGCTGAAGTATCTTTGCAGAAAATATTTCTCCTATTTGGTATGTACATCCCCATCTTGTCTTTAAATCTCTGGACATCTTTCAAACTGCTAGATCCAAAGTCAAGTCACGTGATATTTAGCAAATCTTTGAGCCCCTGTCATATGCCAGGCACCATGCCAGTGGAAGTTTTTGTGAATGATCTCCAGAAAGCTACACATTTCTTTAGGCTCTGTGCACAGCTCTCTTAGCAAATGGAGTTGTCAAGATTTGTGTATGTACCACGTCTTTACTTAGAACACATGCTTCAGAGGAGGGGGATTGTTTTATACCTCAGTGCTCTTAATACAGACATAGGTTATTACATGGTGAACAAATGAATGAATGAATGGTTGCTTAACACAAAGTGTTCATAATGCTTTTTTTAAAAGAAAGTGGAAAATTTACTTTTCTCTGATCATAATAAAAACCAAACAATCTTTTCTGAAATCCTAAACCCACCAGGCTGGAAAATGAGTGTTTTTAGATAAAGGGAATATCCCAGCATTCCAGTTGATTGGCGTGAATAATTTCATACAGAAGGTTAAACATCTAATAGCTCCTTATTTCATCTTACTTTGTGTCTATCATATATACACTGATAGAAATTAGCAATAAACTAACAAAGTGTTCATTCACAGATACCATGACTTTTCATTTGGTACGAATAATGAACACTAAGGAAGCAGACAGAGATTTCAGGAGTAATTGATGTTAATGTTTTGTGGACGTTGTGTGTGTGTGTGTGTGTGTGTGTGTGTGTGTGAGAGAGAGAGAGAGAGAGAGAGAGAGAGAGAGAGAGAGAGAGAAGAGGAGAGGGAGAGTGTGCAACTTATCATTACAATCATTGCATGCCACACCCGATAGTTACAAGAAAGGACCACATGAATCAATGACTTTCTTTTTGAGTGAGATATCTGTAGCATACACCATCACTAAAAATAAGAAGAATGAATAATTCTACTAAATTTGTGAACAAGAAGAGCTCTTTTTGTTTATTTGTTTTTGAGACAAGAGCTGGTCTCAAACTCACTATATAGCCCACACTGGCTTTGGATGGATGATCCTGCCTCAACCAGAACAAAGACTGTATCAATAGACCTGCCAGAATGGAAGGAGAAAATCCCATGGAGCCCCACCTCCAGACAAAGAACTACAGGCAACTATGGAATGCTGAGAGTGAGAGAAATAGTCTTCCCCAGGGACGATCCCTTTAGCTGGTTTTACAATACCAGGTGGTCAGCCCTGAAATCATTCATACAATCAACACTAAACAGACTCAGAAAGTTGTATTTATAGATTTATATCTTTATATAAACATGTGAAAATTACAATGGAAGAAAAAGAGCTCTGTGATTCTCAGCATACAACACATACATTGTGTACCGTGCGTGCTGGCATGCACAACACCCACCAACACTGAAGCACTTCAGCTTAGCGTGAAGATCATCAAACCTTATGGGTTACAGGTTTTTTTAAAATGTACACACAAAGTTTTCTGCTCTTATAGAAATATAATGATTTTATTATGAAAAAAGAAAACAAAGCTCTGAATTTGAAAATCTTTAATAGCTGTACTTCAGACAAGGGACTGAGAGACAGAATTTACAAAGAATTGCAGTAATTAAATTGCAAGTAAATAAACTGCCAGTCAACAAATGGGCTATCTTCCCATCTAATAATAACAATGACTAAAAAAAGTGCTTCAAAATTTAAAGAGAGCTAATGAGGTACTGTTGATTTTCCTCAACTGAGAAGTTCCTGAAATATTTTGATTGTGGTGGCCATTGGAATATAAAGGTCTGATAAGGAAAACGGAAGGAACCAACAAAATATCCCTCTAATTGGACTCTTGGGAATACTAAAAACAGCTCCCACTGCCAATCCCTAAATCAAGACACAAATCAATCTAGCCATAGTAAAAACTGGGTACTAATTATTCTCCCTCACACACAAGAATAAAGGCTATGTCAGAGCAAGCATTGTGCTAATCTTGCTTAGCCTAGACTATTAAGGCCCGTCCCAAGAGCCACCCACACCCAGCTCCCTGTGAAGTTTCTGGTAAGTGTACCCTTGGGTCCTCAGTAGGGAAAGAACCTGGAGCTGTCAGACAGAACTCAAGGATGCAGCTTGGTGGTCATGTGTCAGCAGCAGTCTCAAGTTCTTCAACGGCCTGGAATATGATACTTCACAACTTCAAGGAGTTTCCTCTGGGAAGCCACCGAGTTCCAGTGATAAGTCTCACTGCAAGCTCTTCTCACAGGCTTCAGCCTTTCAAACCCTGCAGCATTCTTGTCTGGCTATTTTTTTTTATCATCCCTACATCGAAATCTTTTATCTGCTTCTCATTTGGAATCATTTTGTTTCGCTTGTCTTGAGTGGCTGTAAAACGTGCAGTTTTCCTCTCATGGTCCTTACAGATGTTCTTTTTCCATACAGAGGCCTGGATGCAGCTTCCTTTGCTCAGCACATCCCGTTTACTTTCTTGACTCTTTCCCGAAGCAGCTCCAGGAACATCTGCCATGCTACTTGAAGCTTCTTCAATTGGAAAGCACCTGTGAGCTTGGTGCTCCTGAGAGTTGGAGTCCACAGCAAGGCAGGTCCTCCTCCTCCTCCTCCTCCTCCTCCTCCTCCTCCTCCTCCTCCTCCCAGGAGATCTGCTGTCTCCTTGTGGATTGGGCTCACTTTCCTCTGAGCTAGGAATTGGTTGAGACCGGGGCTCGTTTTGCTAATGGACACCAGATTCTTCACATGAATATCAGCTTTGAAGTCACTCGTTGGTTTGGTTCCTGGTGAGCAGCAAAGGCGGGCGTCTTCCAGGGAGGAGCAGAGTCAGGGCCAGCCGAGTTAGCGATCACAGCCTGTATGTAATGAGGATGTGTCAGGTAGTTCAACCATGTGGAGTAGAAGAAGAGTTCTTTCTGAAGGGCTTATGGGATGTTTGAGGCCATTTTTCTAGAGAATAAGCCCATGGTCTCAGGGATAGCTGCTGGGGAACTGTTGTTCAGTCACATTAGGGTCAGGACCTCACGGTGTAGAACAGTTTCCCCAAGTCTCCAAAGCCAGGTGAGTTGAGAACACACTCTTATGTTCTGGAGAGGGACAGATTGAAAAAAAAAAACCTAAACATGAAAATAAGCCAAAGTCTAAACAGCAAAAATAACCTTAGTGAATATTCGATAAATAGAATTTAAGGTAATATAAGGTCATATTTAATGTAATTTAATGTAAACATTAAAAAAGATAACTAGGTAAAAGTAATCTTACAGAATGGAGGATAGCACTTTGCACAGTATTTTTAATTAAAATATAGCATTTAACCCAGGTTTAATAAAGAAGCCTGAAGCTGAATTAATTTGCTAACTTCATACTAAATATTTACTTTTTAATCAGAAAGCAATATTAGTCCTAGAAATATTCCTCTAACATAAAAAGGAAAAAAACCTCTAAAACCAGATTTGAGTCATTGATTTTTTTAACTATATTTTTTATCATTAACATAACTACAGTTTTTAAGCTGTAAGATCATTAAAATACTTTAAGGTTTTCTTTTATCTCTTAAAGGCATACTGGGTTTCTTTAACACTTCCTTGAACTAATTTTCTTTTGTTTAATTTTTTTTATTAAAACCTTGAAAGTTCCTCTATTTTTGCTACATGTTATGTATTTTTGAAGCCATCCAGATGAACGTAAAGTACTGGAAATTATAATTCAAAATGCTGATGGCTCTGAAGCAGATTAAGCCAGTAGTTTTCCCATATACAGTTGTCTGTGCAAAGGTTACCTTTGAATTATGTACTCAGTATCAAGGGCAGAATCTGTAGCAAGACAGAAGTTTTTGTTCTTAAACCAGTGTTTACCTTTTTGCTGATAAGCTGTTCTTGAAGGTTGCTGTACCATCATATCATCATTTGTTAGCAGCAGAACACAAGGTTTTAATCTTCGTTGTCACTGAAACTGTGTGTTCTAATGCCAAGACACTGTGAGAGGAATGGCCTCTAGTTAGCCATGATGGGTTGTTACCTAAGATCTGACTGGAGCAGGTTCTGAAAATTTATTCTTTTTTCACAGACCCAAATCTTAAGTTGAAACACTGGCTTCTTGTTAACTGGTTAACTAGAGGTAATAAATGCCCATTGGCTCATTAACAAGAGTTAATAGGTCATAAGATTTCGGTAAAAAAGTTTATGATAAATGTAAGCAAACTTCATTCATATAAATATAACCTCTTTACCGTTTAGGAAAAGAAAACAATGTCATTTTTCCTGCAGAGTAGAGATAACTACTCAGTGTGCAGCTGTCCTGGACAGTTTTCTTCCTATGACCCCACTTGGGGATAGTGTTAGAAATCTCAAGCTTGGTCCTTTCTGATCTAGCTTATTTGAATAGTTAGAGCAGCAGTGGATTTAGAAACATGGTACCTCTGCCCTAAGCAGACTGGAGCTAGGTCGATTTCCTTATCACCACCAGCTATCATTGTTTGAAGTTGATGGGGTTGAACTAGGAGGTCGCCATGCGCCGTTTGTTCTGAAAACTCTTGTTCCCAATTCAACTCTGTTGAAAACACGAGTGCCCTCTTGGGTGTGCCTGTGTCAAGCTGCATCGCAACAATTTCAAAATAATCTTGAAACAACCACATCTTCCAGTAGCTTAAACTAAGTGTTTTTGGGGACAGAACCCTATACTGAGTGCTCAGCATCCACATGGAGGATCATTGCTGCTCACGTTGCTCTGGAGAGCTCTACGGAGCATCTCTGAGGCCACATAAGGACCTCTCCACCTTCTGCTCAGAAAGTCACCGATAGTGTTGGGCATTATGAGTGCAAGTGTTTGTTCAACAGTTCAGTGGAAGAGACAGGGCAGGAGGATGGGACCAGCAGCAATTAGACAGTTTGTGTTACTAATGACTTCTTTATCTAAGCACATACTCTAAATTGTACCGGCTATTTGTCTCCTGAAATATTTGCCAAAATTAAAGAGCTTACTTTTGAAAAAAAAAAAGATTCATCACCATGTATCATTTTAAAAAATTATTTATTTATTTACAGTGTGTACGTATGTGTATGTATCGACTTTGAAGGACAATGGATGGGGGTCAGTTCTTTCCTTCCGTCATGCTGGTTCTGAGGATCAAATAGCATGTGTGTGCCACAGGTTGAGGCCAGAATTTGATGCTGGGGTGTTTATCCTTAATAACTTCTTCATCTTAGAGACAGGGTCTGTACGTTGAGTTTTCATCTGTAGTTTTGTAAATTTTCATAGACACTGCAGCATGAACATTATGCTTTACTTTGGTTAGATGTTTTATGTGGAGAAAAGTATATTTGGGTTTTAGATGTTATTTTAGCTAGAAAATTGACTCCACGATTTTACATTTCATCTAGTTGGCAGGAAATGTCAGACTGTGTAATATTTAAGGTTTCCTATCTCCAAACTACTGCAGTTTTTTAAAATCATATATTCAGAGTAAATGAACTGTCTTTGTTTTCCTGTCCGTGATAATGGAATTCACTCTCAGTTTATCCAAACTCTGGGCTATGCATACTACAGGCTAGCAACTACTTTAAGAATATGTTAAACAAGTTAGCAAACTGATGTAATTAGAGGTGAACTATTTGAAATGATTGCAAATTTCATGTAGTTCAATTATCCTTAGAAAAAGACATTTTCAGAATTCTGGTAATCATCCGAGCTGATCAGCCTCCACTCTCCAGTCTTGGCTATCAGTCTGCAGTAGGAGTCCCGTAATTCACTGCTTACCGCAGGGCTGAGTATATTATATCACATTTGTTTCTTCACTATAAGGCCAGAACAGCTTCTTCTGGCAGTCTTAGTACAAAGTGATTTCAAAATAATATTTATTCTGGGAACTGTTGTTCTCCTCTTCCTGATAAGTGATGAAACTCGGGCATGCTGCTTCCTGTACTTGCTTTGTTTCCAAAGATTCTGTAATCATAAATTAAAAAAAAAGGATTAGCGAAAGTCATAGAATCTGCATCTCATTTTAGGGATTATGTTTCCAGAGTCAGTCTTTGTTCCAAAGGCTTAATTAAAAAATATTTGTTGACTGAATTGTAGAGAGAACCCACAGCTTTCATTCTTCGACAAAACTCTAACTTCCTAAGGTTTTTGGAAAAGTCTTTAAAAATGGCAGAAATCTTTTTTCTTTGTAAAACTTTGTAATTTATGCATTTGTTTTTAAAAGATAGACTGTGCTTATGATAAAAACTTCTTAAATTAATCACACTGGCTTTCACTTGGGCAGCAGCATTTGAGAAGTACTCGATTTAACTAGATGCTCTTAATAATAAGGCACCCGTATCTCACTGGTGAAATCTGGGCTAGCAGTACATGGACTTGCTCTCTGTTAAGTTATAACACCCATGTACAACTATGAGAACAGTGCCTGGAGCTGATAAACACCCACTAACCGAAGATGTCATTATTAACTCTCACTGGATTTGGTGGAGACACATGTAGGAAGCATTGGGCTGTTGTGCCTGAGTGCGCGGGAGGCTCAGTAGGTCCACGCATAAGCAGTGATCACCGTGAGACTCCTCACGGTGTCAACTGTCTAAATGCTCGTAGCAGAGCGTGCTGATGGCACATCTATTCAGATGTCCACTATGGAGCCATCACACAGATGACCCATGCGTGGCCTGCTGCACTTTTCACTACCTTAAATTCAGCATGAGTTTTCTCAAATTGAACCATCCTTTTTGTTTCCAACCACACACCAGGTTGCTGTTGAATGCTGATATTTCTAAACAGAAATATTCAATTATTATTGGTTCCTTAAGAAGAAGAAGAAGAAGAAGAAGAAGAAGAAGAAGAAGAAGAAGAA
>CABHPQ010151463.1:19251-40817 GCA_902168405.1 Peromyscus aztecus
AAGAAGAAGAAGAAGAAGAAGAAGAAGAAGAAGAAGAAGAAGAAGAAGAAGAAGAAGAAGAAGAAGAAGAAGAACTGTAGGGTTCTAGAGCAGCAATTTTATCTGCAGCATTTAACAAGTCCTGTATTTTTCCTAATTGCTAATGAAGCGCAGCACTGCCATTTTAGTAGCATAGGTCTGGAAATAGCTGGAAGGCCGTAAATGAGATATGTTTCTGTGATTTTTTGCAGAAAATGTGTGCAGACAAAGGGAAAAGAGTTCCCTGAGTGTTGGGTAATTTCATAAATATTTACAACAGTTTCCCTTACAATATACATAGCGACAGCCAGTAACCTAAGTTCACAGCGGTTTTGCTTATATTCCTCTTAGACAAATAAATTGAGTTTTTGTAAAAGGAAAATGTAGTATAATGCATTTTGGAAAGAATGTTTATCAGAACAATTCCTCTTACTGTCATGTTAAAATGGTAATTTAAGTATTTTTTTTTTTTTGCCAAAGGAAGATGATAAATTCTTACAGTGTGCTTGTATTTGTATACACAGCACATTATGGAACACAAGAGGAGTTTGACTTTCAAAACGTGCTATTGCCCACGTTCTTTATTGTCACTATTAATCACAGAATGTTGCATAAACTCATTGCAATATAGTGCAGCACAAGACTGATAAAGATAATTCTGAATTAGTTCGAGATTGAGATAAAATAATGAAACGTCTTGAATAAGCACACACACTGATAGATCTGAAAATCTTTTAATTAAAATTTTCGGCAAACCTAGTGAAAACAGTAAAACGTATAGACAGTTTTTGGTTGAATCTCGAACTCTAAGTTTCTTTAATTTGTACTTAAAGTGTCTCTTTCCTCCAACTCCTCTTTCTTTCCTTTCCTCTCCTCCCCCTTCCCGTTCCTTCCTGCCCCTCCTCTCTCTTTCCCCTCCCCTCCCCCTGTTGACCCTTCTCCCTTTTTTTTTCTGTGTCTGCGTGTATGCACATGTGTGTGTACATGTACTGCAATGTGCTCCTCTGTGTGGTGAATGTGATGTGTTCAGATGCTTACGGATGCCGGAGGTGGACCCTGGGTGTCTTCCCATTGCTCTCCACTTATGGAGGCAGGATTTCTTGCTGAACGCAGGGCTTGCCACTTTGAATGGTCTGTCTATCAAGCTTACTAGGGGTGAGGCGGGATTGTCTTCCAAGTGTTGTGATTACAGGTGGGCTGTCACACCTGCAGACTCGGAACTCTGATTCTCACAATCTTATGCCAATCACTGTGTCCACTGAGCCATCGTCCCAAGTCTTTTCTGCTTCTGCTTCAGTGTGTGTGTGTGTGTGTGTGTGTGTGTGTGTGTGTGTGTGTGTGTGATTTTTGTGGGCATAGGTCACACTACACATGTGGAGGTCAGAGGACAGCTTTGTGAAGTCTGTTCTCATCCACTTTTACATGGGTACTGGGAATTGAACAGGTTTTCAGGTTTGCCTCACCAAGCAGAAAGCGCATTTATTTATTGAGCTATCTTGCCTGCCTTTTTTCCCTTCCTCCCCTCCCTCCTTCCCTCCTTCCCTCCTTCCCTCCCTCCCTCCCTCCCTCCCTCCCTCCCTCCCTCCCTCCTTTCCTTTCCTCTTCTAGTCTTCCCCCTTCACCCCTTGTATTTTGAGACAGAGTCTGACTCTGGAGCCCAGATGGGCCTCAGATTTGAGATTCTCCTGCCTCAGCCTCATTAGTGTAGGGTCATGGGTAAACGGCCACATGCCTGATTTTTTCTTTTCCTTTCTTTAGGGAGGTTATAAGATGAGATGAGGTTAGGCAGAGGAACACTTTTTCGTTACTGTAACGTTTTCTTCTACCTACCACTCAGTTGCTTAGAGAGTGAGGCAGGACCAATAGAAGATCCTTCTGAACTAAGTGGATAGCCTAGGCCTAGACTCAGCACAATCTCTGTTGGGTTTCAACTTAACTCCTGGTCTGTCTAGCTTACTTTGCATAGTGAGAGAAGCCCATTGTCACCAGGAGTAAGATGACCAGGTAGGGAAAGTAGTTCCTCTGAGCAGGATTGGCCTCGGGACCTCAGAGAAACCTTTTCAGAATGGGGTGGCTCCAGAGTGCTAGATCATTCTCCTGCATCCAAAAGTGACACGGGAAACAGTTGGACTCTGCAGACTTTTAATTGCTATGCTTACACCTATCACATCAAAACCTATGATACTAAGGCCCTTCCAAGTGAACCTGCTATTTCTTCCTGGATGGCAGGGCGAGGAAGAGAATGATGACAGAGGGTCCTGACATTCTGTCTGTGACCAACAAAACAATTGTGTCCTTTTTCTGTATTCATTTTGTTTTGTAACACCATGAGCCAATGTTTCATACCTTGTTTTCATCAGTTATCAAGACAACTTTTAACTGCTTTAATAAAGCATGTGTAACACCTGCTTTCAGTGCATCCAAAAACAAAACAAAACAAAAAACCAAGACTATTGCCCCCAGAATTTCAGGTATGCACCAATCAATGCTATTTCCCCTCCCAGTGTCTTTTCTAAAGAGTATAGTATATTTAATATTATATTTTTATTTTTATGGCCTTTGTGGATCAAAGTGAGCTTTTAGATTCTTATTAAAGATAAACTATGTAATAAAAAAGTGAAACAAGATAAGTTGTGTGTCCTCGTTCCTGTTGTATAGCTTTTGTTTATGTATCCTCATCTTGATGCTCTAGAGACAAGGAAATCCAGCATTCTTCTTGTTTATCTTGAGTGATTTCTCTTGTGCCCTAGATCCGGGAATCAAATTTATTTTCTGCTTTAGATATATACAGAGATATCTCTCAAGTTTTGGAATGCATTATTATTTCCCAAAGGAATAAATCTAGGAAAGTCACTGAAAGCTCAAAATAACTAAATTAAGCTGTTGAGTCCCTGACATGTTTATACGATTAATCACTTAAAACAATATGTCACCACAACTTTTTAAGGTTTTAATCAGAATGATTCTTTAGGGCAGACAACATTAAGAGAATAATAGATAGGAGAGAATCCTTCATATTTTATTGACTTCAATTTGTTCTTTACAGTGCTAAGAGGGTAGAGGGAAGCATTAGCTTGTTATATCTGGTCATGGAACTATACTGAGGAACTTCTTAAGAATTAAGAAGAAAAACTCATATCAATAAACATGGACTGTCTTCAGTATATCTTAAAACATGAGTTACTGTCTTAGTTATGGTTTCTATGGCTGTGATAAAACACCAAAACCATAGCATCTTGTGGATGAAAGGCTTTATTTCATTTCCACATCCACATCACAGTCCATCATCAGTGTAGTCAAAATAAGAACTCAGACAAGGCAGGATCCTGGAGGCGGGAGCTGATGCAGGGGGCCACAGAGGAGTGTTGCTTACTGACTTACTCCTCATGACTTAATCAGCCTGATTTCTTATAGCACCCAGGACCCCAGTCCTGGGGTACTATTGTCCACAGTGAGCTGGCTCTTACCTTAATCATCAACAAAGAAAATGCACCACAGGCATATTTACAGTCCAAGTTGGTGGGGACAGTTTCTCATGAGATGCTTTTTTCTAAAATGTATCTATCGTGTGTCAAGTTGGCACACTCTCCAACTTTCATTTGCCAATCAATAGGTTCAAAAGTATTTAAAATTCAGATTCAGTTTCTATAGCCTCCATGCACACACATGCACATGTACCTTCACAACGTGTGTGAACATACACACACAGAAACAGAGAGAGAGAGAGAGAGAGAGAGAGGGAGAGGGAGAGGGAGAGGGAGAGGGAGAGGATAGATGGGATGTTATTCTTTGGTATTCCAGCTCCTACATGCACTGACAGCCTCAATTTGCCTAGACTGATTATCTCCTAAATGCCTTGCCCTCTGCTTTACAGATCAAACACCCAGCCCACCTCCAGACTTTCTATCTTTAGGACAGCCTGAGTCAGTGATGGAAGTATGATCATTAGTTTGGGTAGATTCTGTTGCATCTGCAGAGACAGGTAGATAAAAGGCCATTCTTCTAACCAGACAAAGAAAGCTCAGGTATCTTATAGACCTGGAGGCATCAGAATGGATATATCTTTACTATTTCATGTTTGTGTATTTAAAACTCACAGATCACTGAGGAACAGTAGTTCTCTTTTCTCTTCTCTTTAGCTAGGACTTTATTGTTACAGGATCTTAAGAGGATGGGGACATTATTGTTTGTATAATAGCCACACCTTGAAAATGTGTGTCTTTTCAGCACAAGCTACTTCATTGAAAAGGCATATTTTCTTGTCTGAGCCTATAAACTGGAAAATAACTTTTTATGCTAATATGCTGAGGTCTGCTTATATATATATATATACATATATATATATATATACATATATATATATATAAAAGCTCTCTGGGAAGCAATGCTGAGGGAAATTTGAGATTATAAGAGGTTTGTAGTAGTCAGATAGTGCTACCATAACAAAATGCTATAGACTGGAACTTAAATAAGAACTCTGATTTTCCAGAAACTGGGGCCTAGAAGTCCACATCAATTTGCAAGGAGCTTTGGTTTTTCCTGGAAGTCCCACCTACACCTGCCTAGCTATTGGCCATTCAGCTTTTTATTGCATCAATCACAACAATACACCTTTATATAGCATACAAATATCCTACAACATTTCCCCCTTTTTGTCTTAATAAAAAGAAAAGGTTTCAATACAGTAAAATTATATACAATAAGAATAATTATCATGTAAGAATTACATTCACAATGTTCAGTCCATTTGTATTTGTTAAATTTGAAGAAATTAATCTATTATCTATCTTATCTTGATGAGTCCAAAGTTTAATATGTAAACCATTTTCTATCATAACTTGTATTAACATCCTAAAAATATCTATTTAGACCTTAAATCATTTTCTTAGATAAACAACTTAAGCTTTTATATTTCTCAACCTTATAAACTTTACATGTCGTATGTAAGTTTTTTCTGATTTTTGCTAACGAGGAAAACTGTAAAACTATAACTATCTAGTATTTAATCCCATCAAAGGCCTGAGAAGGATATAATATTACCTGAGTAAACAGGAAGTGCAGAGCAAACAACTTCCAAAACTCTAGAAATGACAGAAGCAGCTGGCTGCCTAGACAATCACCTCTGCAGCATTGGGGCATCTATCTTTGGCCTTCAGGCCTAGAATATCTGACAGATTTTTATGTGAAGTAGAACTTTTGAAGAACTGTTCTACTTTGTCTTGGCAAAGTTTGGTAGTTGCTTTCTTTTGTGTCTTGCTTGTACAGTTTGGACAGCATACTGTCAGCAGTCGAGACAAAGGCAGTTTCTTGACAAGTGGCTAACTTTGCCACAATAAAAGCAAACTCTATATGGAGGTTCTTTGGTGCTCATTATCCTTTTTTGAAGTAAATTGGTACTACCAGGAGCAGATGTGTCTCACTGTCGTGAAAAGCCTTATGTTTCTGAAACATTTAAATGCTATTTTCTGTAGGCATTTTTTAAGTGTTTTAAGACTATCTATCTATTTAAAATATGACCTAGGAAACATACCTAACTTGGCTATAAGTTTGATTGTTATAGATGACTACCTACTAATCTGTCTTTTTTAAAAAAATTGTCCTAAATAGCTTTCAAGGACTAAAACTTCACATTACATTTTTAAATGAGCTGTATATGTACAGTAACTTAAAGAAAAGTAGAAATATATATACAGAATAACAAAAATAACCTTAAATTTGTATCAGTATACAAAAGTCTATACCAATATAAACTACACGAGACTAGTGGTTGTTCAAAAGTAGACTCAATAATCTACCCTTTTATCCCATTATTTCTATACTATACCCCCGAATTTTCTCTTCAGAAAGAGATCCCTGAATCCAGTCTTCTTTGTTCAGCTTTTTTCCTGACCATGACCAATAACAACTTCCTGTTGTCTGGAGGTGATGAGATGCTTAGGGGATCCTGAAAAAACAGGGATAATGAACAAGTCCTCGGAGAGCTATCATTTGTTGTCCAGTCTCTGTATAATGGAAAAGTTCAGAGCTTATCTGAAGTCTTGGCTGGTTATTCTGTGAGGCTGGACCATCTCAGCTATCAGCTTTGAAATTGTTCTTGATGTAGAATTTTGAGGAAACTGCAACAAATGCATTCTGAGAGGCTGGATCAACTGGACTACTTGTCTTTATTGGTTTCTGGTCTTTTTTTCTTTTTGAAAACACACAAACCTTTAAAGGTAAAATATATACACAAATATGGAATGTGCAATGTGCATGAGTGTAACATGAATCTTAAATGGTCTTATTAATAAAAAACTCAGTGCCAGCTATTGGGGTGAATTCTGAAAGATCAGAGAAACAGAACCAGCCATAGACAACCTCACCTTGCCAACTTCTCAACCGATTCTGTTTCCTCAAACTGGAAGATTCTGAGACCTCATTTGAATGGATCTCAACTGAACTGCTGCTAAAAGCCTAAAAGCTTAAAAGCCTCTAGTTCCTGGTCCTCACGCCTTGTATACTTTTCTGCTTCCTGCCACCACTTCTGGGGATTAAAGGCATGTGTTTTTCTCAAGCAAGACATGAGATCTCACGTCCTGGGATTAAAGATGTGTGCCACTATGCCTGGCTCTGTTTCTAGTGTGGCCTTGAAGTCACAGAGACCCAGATAGATCTCTGCCTCCTGAGTGACAGGATTAAAGGTGTGTGTGCTACCATTTTCTAGCCTCTATATCTATGTAGTGGCTGTTCTGTTCTCTGACCCCAGATAAGTTTATCAGGGTGCACAATATATTGGGAGACACAATATCACCACACACAAGTCAGTAAAAGATGCTTTTTTGCTTTATATTTCAGCAGGTAAAAGGCATTTGCCAACTTTATAAGTCCATTTGTACTGTATAAACAAACCTCTATCCATGCCATATGAAAGGATGGCATGTACTAATAAGTCATGAGGACTCTGTAGCCAACAAGATTTATTATGTCTCATCCAGTCTCAGAGCTATTCCTATTTAGGGGGATAGACATGTTGTCTTTCTTGGCTTTTCCCCTCATGTCTGCAGCCAAGATCCTCAGGAGGTCTCCCCTGATCAAATATGATCTTTCTTAATTTTGAAGAGAATCATAACTTTTTGTTTCCTCTGGAAACAAAGCCATAACCCCTTCCCCAACACATTTTCTGACTTCTATTTTGAAGTTAGGGCATTCTTAAAATATGTAGGTTGGCTTAATTTGGTAGTTTCTATAATCCAATGTCTCTCAGTAGATTTTTTTGTATATTAGCATTTAAACAATTCAGTCAACAAAACACCATGCAGGATCCAGATACCCTGTGTATTTTCCATCTTTATGTGGTTTATTTCTTTTATTTTACTTTATTTTTTATTTAAAGACTTTATTATATCTAAACTATTATTTTTTTCTATGACAATGTCTATACCCATTTTTTTCTTTTGGTCCAGACCTGACTTTACTGAGAACCTGCAGCATTCTCTGACGGCATGAGACAACTCTTAAACTGTTTGACTAGGCCCTCCATCTTGTGGCTTTGGCTGGCAGCTGGCTCCATCTATTTGGGTCCACCAAACCATCTCAGTTCTGGGAAGCTGCTGTGTCCACACTGTGGCAGGCATTTCTATCTAGTTTCCCAATGCAGAGTAGTGCATCTGCTGCTCATAGCAAGGTCCCTTGAACAAGCCACGCTCCTGTACGCTGCAAGCTCTGTGTACTTGCTAATTATATTCAGACTTTCCTTTGGGCCGCCAGCTCACAGTAACGACAGGGAGACTTATTATTAATTCCAAAACTTTGGCCTTAGCTTAGGCTTATTTTTAACTAGCTCTTATAACTTAAATTAACCCATTTCTATTAATCTATGTTCTGTCACGTACCACCCATCCCACTTCTTTCGTGTCTCCTGGCATCTCTCTTGTGCCTAGAATTATCTCCTACTCCTTCCTCTCTCTCTCTCTCTGGAAGTTCTACCTGTACCTCCTGCCTAGCCCATGGCTCTTCAGTTTTTTATTACACCAGTCACAGCAATGCACCTTTACACAGTGTACAAATATCCCACAACACATCTAAAAGTTTCTCTTGCTGATACAATTCACCTTATAAATCATAAACAGACTTAAAACATTTTTATCTTGGAATAATTCAGTTTAATACACACTCAAACACACTATGCTTTTACACTACACTTAACTAACTTTCTCTAGTTAATTGAAAAAGTTATTCAAACTACATTAAATGAAAACAGTCTTTCACATTCCAAATGGACAATGCTGAAGATATAGTAACCTGTTAATCCCGAAAGAGGGCATTTTGAGGAAAACTATTATAGGTGTGAGTATTATCCAAAGTTAAAATATATAGCAATGAAAGGTATTTGTTATGCCCGATATACAATGACTTGAAGACCCAGTCTAGAAGGCTCCCTAATGCAATGCACATGATGTATATCTACTGCTGCAAAGTTGTTCTGCATTGTTGATCATAAATTGGATTGGTTAAGTAATTAAATTGTGAGTTTTTGAAGGTCAAAGACATTGTTTCTCTGGCATGTTTTCCTTGTTCTGTTCTGTACGTATTTAATAATGGCAGAGTGCTGGGCCAAATTCTTAAAGTAATTCAATTATAGCAAATGATAGTGCTTAACTAAGAGAGTCATTAATCACTGGTAATCTATCTCTTGCAGGCATAGGATTCTTTCGGGGCATAGACTTTGTAATGATTCAGGTTTAGGCAATACCAGACAAATATATTTAGTCTTAATAATTCATAAAATGCTTAAGTACTGAATTATTGAATGAGTTTAATCAGATTCACAATAGATTTATTGACTAGAAGAAAGGAGCATAGATGTACATATTTTAACTTGAAACTTTAAAGTTTATGATATGTTAAATATTTGGATCAAATAATTTTTCATTCACTTCTAAAATTTGTAGGCCATTTCAGAAGACTGTTGGTGATGCTCTCTGATTCTTCTCCATCACTGGTGACATTTTTGTAGCAGTGGGAGTCTTCCATAACCATGGGGTTTTATGTGATGCTATTTATTATTATAATTACTATAATTTTTCTATACATTTCCTAACAGTCTTGAATTTTCCTTTTCCTTTTCACTATTTCTCAGGTTTTTCTGATGCAACCAACACCCCATCTTTGGGATTCTCTGAGGTCCCTTCTTCCTGTCTCTGGAGTCAAGAAAGGGTCAGTACAGCACCATTTGCAGTAACTATCCTTAGTTACTGACTGCTCTAGCTTGACATGCTCTGCCCTTCACCACCTAAATGCTTGAGATAAACTGGAGTGTATCGATGAACACATTAAAGCAACCTCAGGGAGGGCACCTGTGTGATGTGACACTTGTGTCAATGTCACATTAAGGAATGAAAACAGAAAGACTTCCTCTTGGAACAGTTTGAATAAGAGTGAGCCCCAGTTTGAATTTTTCACTTCTCTCCCTGTGTCTTCCATCTGTCTGTAGTATGTGGTTACTGGCCTGTCTGTATTCTGCTGTGTATGTCTGTTCTGTCCATCCCTCCTGCCTGTCTGATGTATTGTGCCCATGTGTTGTGCTGATCCCTAATAAAAGGTTTTTCTATGCATTTACTGAACAGCACAGAAAATGTAGCACTGGAAAGGAACAAGGGATTATTTTTTTAAAGATGTCTTTAGTAGAATTCTACAAGGGAAGTTATTTTACTGACCCTAACTGATCAAGAATAACACTCAAACCTTAGATAGATGTCACTAGCCCATATTCCACATTGCTTTCAATGTTTATGAGATATTTGTTTTGATCTGTTGACTGCTTTCAGTAAGTGATTGTCACAGCACACACATACATTGTTCCCTGTCATGGATTTGGAAGAGTCTATAACTTACAATTAAAGCTATGCATTTAGCTTATATTGAAAATGCTGACTGCATGTGAAATCCAAGGCATGGGAAAGTTGGTTAAATTTTGCTCTTAAAGCAGATTAAACTTAATCAGGCTGAGTTCACAGTAGGTTAGCAGTGTGTGTGTGTGTGTGTGTGTGTGTGTGTGTGTGTGTGTTATGTATATAGTCTTAAATAATCTAAAGTCATATTACTAACATGGTAGCAAGGTGTGGCAAAACATTTGTTCTCATTGAAGACAAGAGTTATTTTTAGATAAATATATCATCACAATTAAGTTTGGGGATATTATGAAAAGCATGAGGATAGATGTCTAGCTAGAAAGATAACTGCCTAACTGCCTAATTATGTGTTGATGGTAGAATGTTCAAGATGATGTTACACTTTCATCATTTGCTTACAAATCTTTGGTCTATTATAGACTACAAAGAATCCCTCATCATGAGAGTTAAAATTCTCTAAACAAATATATTGGGAGGAAAGATGCTTCAATCAAAAAAAGAAGATATTTTATTATCTAAGTCTTTAAAAATAAACTAGCTCAAATAAAATTTAAAAAAACCTTACTGGGCCGGGCGGTGGTGGCGCACGCCTTTAATCCCAGCACTCGGGAGGCAGAGGCAGGCGGATCTCTGTGAGTTCGAGGCCAGCCTGGTCTCCCAAGCGAGTTCCAGGAAAGGCGCAAAGCTACACAGAGAAACCCTGTCTCGAAAAACCAAAAAAAAAAAAAAAAAAAAAAAAAAACCTTACTGATAAGGATTTTATAATCTTTCCTTGGAACATTCTGGATATGAAAGACATGTTGCTCAGAACCGCTAGAGAAATGTAAGCACTATAGTAGTCTTCAAAATATAGTAGGTTTAAAGAAAATTCTTATAGCTTAGAAAAAGTTTAAATGAAGCTAATTTTGAGTATTAAAGAAAAAACTATTTGGGCAGTGGTGGTGTATACCGTTAATCCCAGCACTGGGGAGGCAGAGGAAGGCGGATCTCTGAGTTTGAGGCCAGTCTGGTCTACAGAATGTGTTCTAGGACAGCCAGAGCTACACAGAGAAATCTTGTCTCAAAAAACCAAAAACCAAAACCAACCAAACACCAAACAAAGAACCAAACAACAAAACAAAAATAAAGAAGAATGCTGTGGAATGTTGTTCTGTATGCTGTGAATGTTTGTTGCTCTGACTGGTTGATAAAGAAAATGCTGATTGACCAGTAGCCAGGTAGGAAGTATAGGCGGGATAAACAGACAAGGAGAATTCTGGGAAGAGGAAGGCTGAGTCAGGAGTCACCAGCCAGACAAAGAGGAAGCAAGACAACAAGGCAGAACTGAGAAAAGGTACCAAGCCACATGGCTAAACATAAGTAAGAATTATGGGTTAATTTAAGTGTAAGAGCTAGTCAGTAATATGCCTGAGCTAATGGTCATACAGTTCGTAATTAATATAAGCCTATTGAATTAAAAAATATACATCTCCAGAAATGAAATTGTGGAAAATAACAATAGAAGTAAAAGCATAGGAAATAGAAATAGTAAAGACACAGTGAGGTCAAATCTCTGGGTACTGTGATGCTTACAAATCCAGCTGATCTTTTCTAGAGGTCAGGCAGCATGGAGAGACTTGAAGAAAGATTTTGTCCTTACCTGTTGGCTGCAGAAGATACTTGAAAAGGTAGCTAAGTGGGTAAAGATGCCTGCTACTGGAGTTGAGCATTTGAGTTTGATCTCAGAGACCTACGTGGAGGAAGGAGAGAGCCTACTCCCACTGGTTGTGCTCTTTGACCTCTACACATGCACTGTGGCACACACCCACCCTCCCACATCCCAACCCCACACCAAATGTTAAAAAGAAGAAGATATTTGAAGAACTTTCACAGTAGACAGGACAGCCAATAGCAGAGAGAAACACGGATGAAAGACTAGAAGATGAAATCAGGCAAACATCTTCAGCTGTGCACATCAGAGTGAACACTTTACAAACAGGTCTACTTCTACCCAGGAGCCAAGGTGCTGTGCAAATACAAGAGCCTGCAAGGCATCTTCTGCAGAAGTCAGTGCTGGAGGACAAGGGAATTCTCCAACAGCCATTAATACAGCCGTCAGAGTGACAGAAGTCCCTGAAAAAGCAGAAATATGACAAATGTAGGATAAAGGAAAATGCTGTGTGAACAGGCAGATTTGTAAATGATTTTTAGAATATTGTTCATGCTGATACTTTGGTTGTTGCTACTCTAGCTCTCAATACAGACCACCTCACCTTTGGTCACTTAGATGCATAGGCTCTATTCCTTCCAGGGAAGCTAACAATTCTGCATCAGGCACCAGCTAAGCATCTCTCTATTCAACTCAATTCTGGGATGAACTCTCTGGAATTTTTTTTTATCAGACATTAGACCTTAAGGGCACAGATTCACAAGACTGCTTGCTGTTTAGGATACCAGCCTCAAGTGATAGGTTCTCACATACACTCATGACTGATTATCATCATGGGTTCCCCATAACATCTCCCTTCAATGTTGTTAATCTGTGGGAGGGTGTCAGAGAGCTTAGGAAACAACTTTGCTTACGTTTACTGGTCTATCATAAAGGATATTATAAACAACACAAATGAATAATCAGATGACATTTCAATGCCTTCTTTCTCACCATACTCCTGAGGTACCCCACATGCTTGGCTATGTGGAAACTCATGAGAACTCACTGGCCAATGGTGATCAACTGAACCCTCTGTGTGCCTTTGCTGTCTAGATGATGAGAGGGGAGCTGACATTCTAAGCATGGTGTGATTCTTTTTATTTATATTCCCCTTCCTGAAGCATCATGGGGGCCTCCACCTGCCAGTCACTAGCACAGAGGAAATTTGAGGACTGTGTGAGATCCATTTCAAGCAGATCAAATAAATATTTTGTGATAGTGCAGCTATCATTCCTTTCTCAGAGAAAGAGCAGTGACTGCCATTTTACTGAGTCCATGTAATTCAGAACTGAGGGAAAATCATGTAGGAGTCAGAAGGGCAAGAGTAAGATCACAGAGGCAGAATTTGAAGCTAGACCTTCTGATACTCATAGAGGACTGCAGAAGGACCATACCATAGAAATACAGAGACCATTAGACCATTTGAGTATCGAAGTGTTTCCAGTGGCAATATTGAGTTGAATGTCAACCTGGGATGCCCAAACAATAAAAAAGAACCTCCTTGCAAATCAAAGCCTGAAAATGATGCCTTTCTATTTTTCTTATGTTTTTGCTGACTAAACCAAGACTGGCTATTTAATGGAGAAAACTGTTACGGCCTAAGAGTTTGTATGAGATTTGGAAACTGCCTCAGTGTTCATTTGGCTCCTGGACTAGGTTCTTCATTTTTTCTTAATCTTTACCTTTTTATCAGTAAGATAATTATGGAATCAGTGTTATTATTTGTGTCTTGACACCAAGTTCCATCTGTTCCAAGACTTTGAAAGTTGGTCTTCTCTTTATCGAAAGTAACCAATCAGGGCAAACAGTTTAGAATGTTGCTTCAGTTGTGAAGAAGTAAAGATGTCACACCCACATTTAAAAGAAAGAACTGAAATGTGGTGACATATTGTGTCCCCCAATATATTGTGTGCCCTAATAAACTATCTTGGGTCAGAGAACAGAACAGCCACTAGATTAGACATAGAGGCCAGACAATGGTGGTACACACACCTTTAATCCTATAACTGGGGAGGCAGAGATCCATCTGGATCTCTGTGAGTTCAAGGCCACACTGGGAATAGAACCAGGCATGGTGGCACACACCTTTAACCCTAGGAAGTGATGGCAGGAAGCAGAACGGTGTATAATATATAATGTGTAAGGACCAGGAACTAGGGGTTTTTAAGCTTTTAGGCTTTTTAGCAGCAGTTCAGCTGAGATCCTTTCCAGGTGAGGACTCAGAGGCTTCCGGTTTGAGGAAACAGGATCAGCTGAGGAGTTGTTGAGGTGAGGTTGTCTGTGGCTTGTTCTGTCTCTCTGATCTTTCAGCATTCACCCCAATATCTGGCTCTGGGTTTTTCTGTTAATAAGACCTGTTAAGATTCGTGTTACACTGAAAAGGTGATCTGTGCCTTTGGAATTGATCTGTACACTTAGACTTCTCCTTGTCCCTCCTCTGGATCCTCCTGTAGGGAGAATGAGAATGTGACAGGATCTTTTTTTGTAGAGAGTTGCATTTTCTTTTCTTAAAGCAGTACAGTACTAAATAAAACATGAGGTTCTTATCAGATATAACAACCTAATGCCCAGCACATAACATGAAAATCAAGCAAACAGGAGTTTACATGTCAAAAGCCTTTAGACACAGGAAATACTTTAATCCCAATTCTTCATTATGTGGGATCAATGCTGTTAAAATCAATTTCTTGTTTTCTCTCAGAAGAATCCAGGAGTGTAGTAAAACCTGGTGTGGTGGTGTATACCTGTAACGCAGCTCTCAGGAGGCTAAGCAAGAAATTCTCAGGGTTTGAGGTCATCCTGGGATACAAAGACTATTTCAAAAGGGTGGAAGGCTAGTCCCATTGTACTTCACTTTCCCCCAGAGTCTCCCTGTTCTGTTTTGGATTGATTGGTGTTCTCATGGTACTGTCAATGGTCATGGTGTTGTGAGTGATGTGCCTGTATCAGCTGCACTTATTTTTTAGAACTGATTTGTAAAATTGCTTGTAACAAGAAGGTGGTGTTAATTCTAAGGCAGGATCTTTTTAAAAAATAATTTCTTTAATTTTTATTTTTGAGATTATAATTACAAAATTTCTCCCTCCCCCTCTTCCTCTCCAAATCCTTCCATCTATCACTCACTATTCTTCATTTTTCACTAATTGTTATTTGATGTGTACTTGTGTATGTGTACACATAGATATTCCTAAATACATTAATATAATCTGCTCAGTTTATATAATGTTATCTGTATGTGTGTTTTCAGGGCTGACCATTTGCTATTGGATAACCAATTATTGTGCTCTTCCCTGGAGAAGACTATTTCTCCCAGTCTCAGCATTTCTTAGTTGCCTGTAGTTCTTTGTGTAGGGCTGAGGCCTCTTGGGCTTTCCCCTGCCCAGGTTGACATGTTTATTGGTGTTTTCCTTGTTCAGCTCATGTTTCCATTTGTATTTGTCAGTCAAAGATAGAAAAATCCAGCTTATATATACACTTTGATAAAGTGATTTGTTTCATTACTCTGTGAATTATCTTAAGAATTTTATCTAAATGAAAATAACCAAGACACATAGTTCTCTTAAAGATATAGGAAAACATCTAAGTTGCAAAGTATCACCAATATGACTTAAGTGGTTTTTTTTTCATCTTTAAAAGAGGTTTAGGTTGAAATAGAGAGCAAGAGGTGTGTATAATTAATCAGTCCTAGTCAATGTGTGGCACCACCCATTATTAGTCATCTCAGCTCCAATCCTGCAGATGATCCATCCTATGCAGTGGTCTGATAATCTCAGTTGCATTCTGTTACCACTGAGAGTGTGGCCTCACACTTATGCATAATTTTCCTCTACTAGAGGCAAGTGGTCCTTCCTGTAAGGTGTAGAAGTAACCGTCTTATTAAATAAGAAACACAGAACCAATGTAAAGATGGAAGCCCGAGAAGTCAGAGCTAAGAGCCTTACCCTTCACTGCTGCAGCTGTCCTCTTCAGCCAAGAGACCTACTTCCTGTTTGTTTGTCTTTATATAGACTTTCTGTTCTGCCTTCTCATTGGTTGTAAACCCAACCACATGACCTCCTCGTCACTGCCTGTCTGTATAGACCTCCAGGTCTTCTATGGTTGGTACTGAGATTAAAGGCGTGTGTCTCCATTCTGGCTGTATTTTTGAACACACAGAGATCCGCCTACCTCTGCCTCCCAAGAGCTGGGATTAAAGGCATGCAGCACCAATGCCCAGCTCTGCTATGGCTTGCTATTAGCTCTGACCCCCAGGCAACTTTATTTATTAACATACAAATAAAATCACATTTCAGTACAAATAAAATATCACTATAGTATGGTTTGCTTTTCTGTTGTTCAACATGACCCAAGAGGAAAGGCTAAGAACAACAAAATCTTGTTCCTCCAGACAAAGCATATACAGAAAGAAAAGTCAGAGATATCAGGCTGTCATACAGTTTTCAGTTACCTTTTGGACCCATAGAAGAAGTTAGGGCTTTTAAGCAAAAGTGTCTGTTTCAGAGTCATAGGCAATATGCTGAAGAGATTTCAAAGATGTGAAGAATTCATGCTTCTTCCTTTAGACAACAAGGCACAACCCCTTGCCTTCATGTTAACTGCTTTTATCCAAGAGGAAAACAAAAACTTAAATCTTTTTGCTAAGCAGGAAGCAACAGCTTGGATCCAGGTACCTGATCTTCACGTACGTGGGAAGAAAGAAACAGGGAATCAACTGCTATTGTGTTCATGCTGGAAAGAAATGGCTCCAAGGTACCTGAGAAGGATATTTCTGATATGCAAACCAAGCTGGAGACTCATTTATCTTTCTAAAGAATATACACACACCTCAAAGAGACAGATAAATAATTTTAAATTTTCTTTAAAAAAAAATCAAAAGAAAAGGTAGGAGCAAGCAAATTCTTCTTTTTCATAGCATGGGAGATTTAAAAACGATTTAAGTTTACTTATTGTTTTAGTGTGTGTGTGTGTGTGTGTGTGTGTGTGTGTGTGTGTGTGTGTGTGCTACACTGCATTTGTGGGAGTCGGAGGATAATTTTATGGAGCTGGTTCTCTCTTTTACCTTCCCTTGGTTTCTGGGGATCACACTCAGATCCTCAGGCTTGTGTAGCAAGTGTCCTTGCTGCTGAGATATCTTGCTGCCTCCATGGAATATTGTAAGTTTGTATGTTTGGGATTTGTATTGACCCCTTTAAACCATATAACAGTCTTTAAATCTACTTTCAACTACTTTTAAATCACTTTAAATAGAACCAATGTGATGGATTTTAACTGTATTTTACTGTGAGCAGCAGAAAGGTATGTGAATCAAGGACTTTCCTGATGGAAGAAAGCCTCTGGTTTTTTGAGAATGAATGCTTTGTGTCTCATAAAAAAAATCCCATTTCAAATAAGTAGCCTGTTTTATTTATTTATTTTGTTATTCATATATTTATTTTATTTTACAAAAATTATTTAATTATTTTATTTTTTGGAAATTATAATTACAGTATCTCTCTTTCCTTTCCTCTCTCCGCATACACCAATATACCCTTCCTTGCTCTTTTTCAAATTCTTTTATGTACATATGTGTATATGTATGTACATACATATTTCTAGAGACAGATTTATTTTTATTATCTCTAATTATGTGTACTCTTGTGTCTGTGTGAATGTATGCACATGCATGTGCCTGCCTCTAGAGGCCACAGGTGTTGAAGCCCCTGGAGCTGGAGTTACAGATGGTTGTGAGCTACTGGATGTGGATGCTGGGAACCACATCATATCCTGTGCAAGAACAGCACACACTCCTTACAGCTGAGCCATCTCTCCAGACTATAAGAGTAAGAGCTAGACAATGATGGCTGGCAGTGTCTCTGTCTACGATGCAAGACTCCCGAAAGTTGCTTGCATCCTTCTCCCATTTCTCAGGTAATATTATATCCTTCTGAGGTCTTTGATGTGGTTGAAGACTAGATAGTTATAATTTCCTCAGTTATGATAAAAGATGGGTTAGATATAAAACCTTAGACTCACAAATATAAGATAGATAGGATATCTTCTTTAATATTGTAACTGTAATACTTGCTTAATAATTATTTTGTTGTATGTAATTTTACTATGTTAAAGTTAAAACCTTCCTTTAAAAAAAAAGAAAAGGAAAAGTGCTGTGGATATCACTCTGTATAAATAAACACTGATTGGCGGGACTAACAGAGAGAAAAATTAAAAAAACAAAAAGACAGAGAGAGAGACTGCCTGGAGCCGCCACCAGGACAAGCAAGATGTAAAGTACCAATAAGCTATGAGCCACGTAGCAAAGTATAGATTAATAAAAATGGACTAAATATAAGAGTAAGAGCTAGACAATGATAGGCCTGAGCTAATGGCCAAACAGTTTAAATAATGTAAGTGTCTGTGTGTTTATTTTATAAATGGGCTCTGGGACTGGCAGGACTTGGTGGGACCCAGAGAGAAAAGCTCTCCAGCTACACCAGACCCATAACCTGTTTCTTCAAAGGAGAATAATAAGAGTCAGATGTAAGTCTGAGGTCATGGAACAACTTAAAATGAGTGAGATTCAGTTGGTAACCATGAAAACTTTATATTCAGAGTTATTTCTTTATTCCAGCTGTACTCACATTACACAGTTAGGCTTCAAAGCTCCAATGGACACATTTCCTTCAAGAAAAACCATATAGAGAGGCCTTTCTTCAACTACTTCATGGGTATTTTGAGAGCATACTGTGTGTAAATCACTATATTCAGCCTGGATGAAGATTTAGTGAGAAAAAGAACTGGATGCTTAAATGTTCTAAGACTACCATTATATATTGTTCAGGGAGTCAGGGAGAAAAAATTTGCATTTATATAATGAATTTTAAACAAATATGAATTCATTTGGAAAACTGTTAATGGATGTTCATGTATTTCCACATTTGGAAGTACCTTTGTTTTCCACATTACACATCTGTCCCCTGAGGTGATCATTTCCAGTACTGCCTGGGCAAAGATGTGAATTTTTGGTGCTGTGGAACAAGCAGCTTACGTGGCAGATGAGATTATCTAGATTCCGACAGCAACATTGTCTGTTTTCAGAACTTTTGCTTGTTATTTTTTTCTGTGTGAATGCCTGTGAAGATGCTTAGTTTTTGAGTTCAGGATCAGCTTGTGTTCAATATTTTCATGGTAGAGGAGACGAACTCTTCCCTTACAGGCTGCTAAACTCATGGTTGAATCCTGCCGTGAAAGACAGGTTAACACGAGAAGAACCACATAAGTTCATTTAATAGAAGTTTATGAAACACACAGTCCTTTGTAAGGAAACAAAGACAAAAGGAAACAGGACTGCCTCTGTGTTTTTGTCCCTGGAATCTCAATCTGGCTGCCCCCAGGCTCCCTGATCCTTGTGATCTCACTAGAAAGAATTCAGACGAGACACATGGATGGTAAAGTAGAAGAGAAGCCGAGCTTATTAAGAAGTGAGGTAGAACACTTCCAATGTATAAAATTGGACAATCTACATTTCAGGCAGACTTCATGTTTTTCTCATGTCTCTAGAATGAACAGCTTTTCCTGAGGTGCTTTTTCATATCTAGGTGATTGACAGCTCAAATGTAATTGATCCATATGTCAGAGACAGGCAATGTTACATCTTGTTCCTTATCTGAAAGTTTCCTGATAGATAGCAATATTCTAAAGTTTAGGGCTCCTGGAGCCAGGTTTTAGATAGCTGTCTACTTTCCTGGTATTTCAGGATGTAAAATTTCTTATGGCCAGAACTACATCGTAGGTCTCATTCCCTTGAACAAAAATTAGAGTCTTGATGTTCTAGTTCCTCGTTTTACAAGCTGTTTTTTATGAGACAAGCTGCCAGCCCCAAAGCCCTAAATTCTGTCTCATTAGTTATCTGACATTTTGATGTTAGATTTGGTCAGTTCTGCACAAAGCTCTGTTTGTTCAGTTTCTCCTCTATGTTCTTGTGTTTTCAGAGACAAGCACTTTCTTTTCCTCTGGTAGAATTAGCACCTCTCACTTTAGATCTTGTAGATCTTCAAATGTGGTCAGCTAGGTTTTGCTACAGGGGATTTCATATAAAAGCCCCAGCTCTGGGAGTTCTAGTAAGGGAAGCCTGGTTCAGCAACTCATAACATCAGTTAAAGAGACAAGTAGTAGAGAAGAGAAGAGGAAGGGTTTAAACAAAGTGGCTGCGTTGGGAAAAACAGAGAATGGGCTTTGGTAATTGAAGTGTATCTTTGGGATACAATTATGTGCTTTTAGGTCTAAAAACAAGGAGAATCGGGCTAGGGAGCCAAGAGTTAGGCATAGTTAAACAATCTTGTTCAAAGTGAGTTCTGGTTAATCATTATCTCAGCTCTGGTTCTACAAGATGATTCAAAACAAGTCTCAGAGGGGACAAGCAAGCTCCCATGAGATGATTGCTTTGGAGTGACCACATCACAGTAGGATTTGTCTGTGAAGATCTGGTGTTTCTAGAATTTAGGGAGATGTGTTACTAGTACATGATCAATACCCCAGTCTTCAGGTCAAGCTGCTGAAGTTATGAATGCCTCCCTAAGCAAAGCACGAAACAGAGACCAGAGGAAAGTTAAAACAAGCTTTAAAGAGGTGGAAGAAAGAACGTTGACTACAGCTTCAAAGGTACCCAGGGGAAAAGGACAAAGGGTCACTTTCCTGAGTCTTGATCTCTTTATAGTTTTTGTTGAAGGTTAGGGTGGAGTCAGGGAGCGCTAAAAACTTTAGGTACAGAAAGACGCCCAGAAGCAGGAGGTGAAACCAAACAAGTGAAGAACACCAACATTTCTCTAGGACCTCCTTATTTCTGCATTTCCAGCAGTGCTGCCCACTCTGGAGGAGGAGATTTCCCCTTAAGTGATCCTTCCAGGAAGCATCATTACAGTCCCATCCCGAAGTGTGTCTCCCAGTTGATGCCGGATCCAGTGACAATCAAGATTATCCATCACAAAGGGCTGAGGTAGGCTAGACAGACATCCCTGGAGTGACTAACATGTCTATGAGTTAAGCAGGAGTCTAACTCAGTCTTAAGACAGAGATAGATACAAAATGAAGGCGGATGATCCTATTTTTGGTTACTTTGTGCATTTGTCCCATGATGTTTTCTGGGGAAATATGAACAAATGTATTTGCAACCCAAATAGGGCATTGATAACAGACAAAAGAAGCTATTAAAGCTTGCTTGATCTTTGATTTTCAGGTGTTCTGTTCTCATCAGGTTACAGCCTTGTGTGAGATCTGGCTTAAAGGTACCTTTCTGTTCTTTTATGTCTGGTTTATTTTCAAAGCTCTTGTTAGCCTGGGTAGCAGGGCCTCCATTCCCAGCGACAGTCCATTGACATGTTCTGACAAGTGAGTGTAGTTTTAGGAAGGTGGCGCCATAGAAGACAAATTTGAAACTGATGATATAAAAGGCTAAGTGGCCTTCCATAGTAAAGACGTGAAGGAGTTAGACTATGGTAGTGGATGGTATATGGAGAGGAGTGGACTCATGAGAAATGTTTGGATTCAAAACAATGTGGTAAGGGAGAAGATTATGTATGATTCATATTTTTGACCTGCTTAACTGGGCAGATGGTGAGGTAAGATAACAAAATAAGAGCAAGTTCAGATGAGGGAGGAAGTACGTGTACTGTGCACACCAATGGGTCCTTCTGCAGCTCTGCCTAAACCTTTCTTTGTTATGGCATCCACAGAGAATTATAATGTGATGCCTTAGATAAAGGAAACAGGTTAGTCAAGGTTAAAAGTAAAGCTTTCTGCATTCTAGCTACCCCAGTTCCTGCCCTGCTTGCCTCAAAGACTAGGGAGTTTTAAAAAAGTTAGTGTCACAGAACCCGTAGGAAATGGCAGTGGGGTAATTTCCCCACTTTCCATACTTACTCTTTGAGATTAAGGTAGAATGGTGGTAATATGTACACACACACACACACACACACACACACACACACACACAC
>CABHPQ010151464.1:0-13417 GCA_902168405.1 Peromyscus aztecus
TCCAAGTTATCAACATTAAGGATTGTGTAACAGTTACAAGGAATAAAAGAGAGTCATGTATCCAACAGCATGGGAAGAAGCCTCTGAACAAAGCCACAAGAAAGTAAAGATCCTGAGGCTCCAGATCCCTGGTGCATGGGCCCTCCTGACCCACGAGGGCAGCCAAGCTCCCACACACAGCCCTGCACAGCACTCCTGCTGGAAGTTTGCAGAGCTTTGTCAGCTTCTAAAACCCCCAGGAATGGGAAAGGGGCTTGCAAAACATACTCTGGTACACACAGAGAGCTGTTAGCTAAAGAATGCGAAACTGAATTCATTAGCCCGTGATGGAGTTCAGGAAGACACCAGGAAAAATTCCAACTATAATATCCAGAAGGAACTGATCCTTTGGATAAACAACCAGACAAGAAAAAAAAAATGGCGCCTCAGGGGTGATCTGCTTCTCCTTCGCTCCTTGGACTCAGCTGCTAAGTCCTGTTTATTTGAAACTCGTGCTTTTATTTCAGACCTTCTTGAGCTGCACGTGGGTCTCTTTAAGTGTGGGTGGTTGCAGTGGTTTCCGTTTGCTTGTTTCCCCCTCGTTGGCACTGGTGTGTTCAAGCTGGTGTTCTATTCTTTCTAGTGATGCCTGGTCCTTTGGCCTCTCTGTTATTTCTCTTTTGTCTGTTGTTCTCAGGGACTTGTGGATCTAAACAGTCTGCTGCAGCGCGATGCTCAGAGGCTTCCAGGAGGGAACCTCTGCCCCTTAGTTTTTTCTCTTGTTCTCCAGGGTTAGCAAGGTCTCTCTGTTCTTCATTTCCTAAGAACTGAGTCTCAGCATGTTCCCAACAGCTGGCATTAATCTTCTCTCAGGGGTCAAAGATTCCCTGGGCCAAGAGATCCCAGGCATGGCTGCTAATGGCTGCATGCTCAGGGCTCTCTGGTGGCCTCCAAGTCACGATTTAGATCGCAGGGAAGAGTGCCCTATCTACAACTCAGTTAGCGGGTGACTGGAGGGGGAAACTGTTCCCATACTTAACCTCTCACCTCTAATTTGTGCCCTTGACACCTGGCATCAGTCATCTCATTAGTATACAAGAAAATACTCCTGTTGTTTAGAGATTCCAAAGGTCTTAGATGCTCTTATGCCGTAAACTGTCCCCACAACTATTAAAATGAAAGATGCTCTGAGCACCTCATCATTTAGGGAATCATAATATTTCAGGAGATGTTTGCCATGGCTAGAGGAAGAAACCAACATCTATGTCTTACATAACGAACCACCATTGACACTATTATTTTCTTTCCTATCTACCATGAACTAAGTCAAAACCACAGATCCATTAGTCTGATGACTCAATCCTTTTGTGTACTCCACAGCACAAATTTAACAATGCTTGGGTTTTAGTGTTTTTGATTTTCACTTCAATGAATTGTTACTACTGATGAACTTTGCAAAGTTGGTATGTACAGATATAAGAGCATCAGAGGACACGTACTAAAAACGTGATTATGGAACTAATGATTGCTTCAAAGAACCTCTGGTATCCTGTGAGCCTATGTCACAAGGTGCTGTATGGTAAAGCAACTTACTAGCTGGGTAGCCTTTCTTTCCTTTTAAAATCACATTTATTTATCTATCTATTTATGTATGTGTGCACACACATGTTATGTTGTGCACATGAAGATAGAGGGCCACTTGCAGAAGCTGGTTGCTAGTTTCTTCCTCAGTTGCTCTCCACTCTATTTACTGAGACAGGGTCTCTCTGGGATCTAGGAGCTTACCATCTGACTCATCTAGCTAGCCATCTTACCTTGAGGATCCTTTCTCTGCTTCCAGAGCCTTGCATGGAATTACAGGCAAGCATCTCTGTCTCTGTCTCTGTCTCTGTCTCTCTCTCTCTCTCTCTCTCTCTCTCTCTCTCTCTCTCTCCCTCTCCCTCTCTCTAATGTGATTTCTGGGGACCCATCAAAACTCTGGTCCTCACACCTACATGGCAAATACCTTATCCAATGAGCCATCTCCCCAGCTATGATGGACTAACTTCATTCTGTTCCCAATATCTTGAAAATATTCATTGCTAGGTCCTATTTGAATCTTTATACGGGCTCTAGAAGTTATTATACCCTTCCCCTTTTTTGGTTTAGTTTTTCCCATCTTGAGAAAATACACAGAGAAGATGAAGGAACATGGGACCCCCAACTTTTTGTGGTTTGTAAAGAATACTTTGTTTTTACCATTACTATAAATGATACACAGATAGATTCCTGGTTTCCTTGCATTCATTGTAGTTCCTGTGTGTTCTGTGCTTCTAGTTGGTGAGAGGCAACTTAATGTTTTTGATTTCTTTCTTTTTCAAATCCCAAATCTACATTAACTGTAGTTCGTTTATATTTAATGGTATTCACGTTATATGTATACCATATGAGGTAATCTATACCGATTACTAATTTTTATTGGCCCCACCTATTTTATACTTTTCTCACTTTGAATTTGCTGTACATTTGACATTACCACATCTTCTTCTTTATTAGTTATATATACTTTTTACAATTATTTAACAGTTACTCTGAAGATTTTGACATGCATTCTTTAGTGTTAGTGCAGACCACTAACACTAAAACCTTAAGATATCTTAACATGGAGCTCTCCTTTCTTCATCACCTCTCTGTCCTCCCCCATGCCCGTTTCCTTTTGTCAGCCTCAGAACATGAACAGTTCTTGCTGGGTTTGAAAAAGTGTACTTCTCAAGTTTTTAATTTCCTTCCTTTCACACCCAAAATTAACCTTCTGCCTCTGGTGACTCACAGTTCCTGCAATCCCACATCTCCTGTAATCTGATAAATACGCTATGCTGGGCTCTTTAAAACCATAACTTCCTGATGACAAATTTCATGAACTTTTCTCAGTCCTCGTTTCTCCTGACCGCTCTGCAGGACCTGAGCCATTTTTGCTGTGGGAGACTCTGCTCCCTCTCCACCAAATAGCACTGCCCCTTTCTTCCCAACACAACCATAATTTTAGTCCAGGTGGTGTATGTCTAATTAAAGGTTCACCTTTCCCAGCCTCCCTTGCAGAAGAAATGCAAATTGACATGGTCACACTCATTAGGCTAACCCCAATCGCCCTAACAGGCAAATGCAGTAGGGTAAATTTCAAATTCTCGTTCTCATCAGCATGATAGGACAGGAGGATTATTTGTTGCTGTTTGGGTTTGCATATGATCAAAACGTGGCAGTAAGCATCCCACACTGTCATTCAGAGGCCTAGGTTCTTTCCAGGTCCATCCTTTTCTAGGAGTTCAGGTGGCTTCTGTTCAGCCAAGGAAGAAAAAAATGAATGGAGACTAGCCAGCATAAGGGAAGCTAGAACTCAGCTATATACTAGCACATAACTACACGGGAGACCAGAAAAGGTAGTTTATGTGACAGCCTAAGATGAGGAAATTGGTCTGGTAAGTGACAAGACAATCTCTGCCATATGGCTCAGTCACTCAGCTAACCAACTCTGACCCGGCTAGATCAGCAGGCGTGACGGGAACAACCATAGACACTGATCCCCAGCAGAGTGTATTCCAGGGCACAAAATCTTACTGGACTGTCCCCTATGCTACAG
This sequence comes from Peromyscus aztecus, assembly GCA_902168405.1. Classification (NCBI taxonomy): domain Eukaryota; kingdom Metazoa; phylum Chordata; class Mammalia; order Rodentia; family Cricetidae; genus Peromyscus; species Peromyscus aztecus. The sequence goes on from CABHPQ010151464.1 coordinate 3,596, forward strand.
ATCAGCATTCTCTCCTCCCCCTCTGCCATAACAGACATATGAGTCAACATTTTCCTTTTCTTCCTATTGTTGTCTTAACCCACGGGTTAATTTGCACTGGGCCATAATCCGAAGCGATTTCCCAATCGCCACCACCCATGAGCTTCTGCAGCTGTGAAAGTGAGGTTTGAGAACTGGAGACCGAGATAAAGGAACAGGTTAGTTAAGCTGTATTTTCAAGTCCCCAACAAGAGGTGGAATTTTAGTGATGTTAGTTGCTGTTCATAATAATGTTTTTCCAAAGATTAAAAAAAAATGGTACAGATGAGTTTTATAAGACAAAGATCACAGTGTCCCGCTGTGTAGACCAACAACTCTCCTGTTGATTTAATTCACTCTGAGACTCCATGCCAAACCCTGTCTCTTAGTGCCACCACCCTCTTACCATGTTTATGGACTTGGCTAGAGTGTACTGTTTAGTTGAACCATTGGATAATAGTATCCTATTTACAGATTATCTTTAATCCTGCTCATATGGCTCACACAGGGAGATATGTATCTGTTTGTGTTCAAGATCACAGAATGGGTAATTTCTCCTCCCTTCCCCTCCACCCTAGTGATAAACATTCATTCTTAAGATTGGGTGTTTACAACTTCTGATTGTTTAATCCCAAATCTTTCCTGATGAAACTAAGCATGTAATTTTGAATAATTCATAAATTAGCATCAGCTAATATCACAGATACAGTAAGCAATCAGTTATTTGAATCTTCTTCTGGGGCTCCCTTCAGGTATATAAAATAATGTTGGGCCCTAGAGTTTTATTTTCATACAATTTGCATGTATTTCATCTGGATTCTGCCTTATAGTTGCACAGATCTTTGCTTCTTAGAATGAGAGCCTCAAATTGTTTAAGACTCGGGAATAGGATCTTTCGGGGTATGGAAATTAGTAGAAGGCATTGTGTAGTCTTCATTTATTCAGTAAACATTCATTGAGACTCTACTGTGTGTGCCTAGCTGGGCCACAGAAGACAAAGTAAAGGTAGCCACAGCCCTTGAGAGACATCACCTAATATGCAAACAAATACACCATACAGTAAACACTGTGGGCTTTTGACAGAGCCTGAGAGTGGGTAACTTAGGTTTGGAACAAGACCAAAGAACTTCAAGAAGAATCTGAAGAGTCCCGAGTCATCCGAGGGATGATCAAAGACTTGGAGACCCAGCTGCAGACAGCTGAACCAAAGCTAGCAGTGTAGCCACGAGGCCAAGCTTCCGGTTGTTCAGCAAAGGACTTTTACCAGAAGGATCAAATCCTGTTTCCTGTCAGCCCAGTTTCTGCCCCTTCCCTTCTCCCAGGTGTTAATCTCAAAGTAAAGGCCCTATACACCCTATCCTAATCACCAGTTCAGTCTGCTCAGCAGGGAACCCAACCAACCGTGTCTGCCAACAGCTTCCTTAGAACTGGGACCAAACTGCTGACAGCTCAGTAATCAGTGGGGCTCCACAGCCGTGACTGGGACAAGAATGAACGGTTCAGTCATTAATTGACTGTAGCGCCATTACCCAAAGACAAGTTCAGACTTCATTCCGATCCTTAGGGTTTAAGCTACCTCCAGATGGAAATTAAAATTATGTTTTCTTCAAGTACAGTGCCAAACACACAGAGAACACTATCTAGATTCACACAAGGACATAGAAGGTTAGGAAGGTTGGCCAAGACCTACTCATGTCTCAGAATCTCTGGAAAATTTAATTTCTCAATTTGAAAACAACAACAACATATATATATATATATATATATATTTGATTCTTGCCAAACTAAAGGGTTGACTAGTTTTAGAGGGTTGGAATAGAAGAGATGAAGATATTATTAAACTGCTAACAAACATTGCCAAACATGCGAAAATGATATTAGGGCCCACTAGAGCACATGATACTAATCACAGAAACAGAGGGGATGGCATGTTTCTGATTGGTGGAGCTGTGGCTCCTAACTTCTGAGCAGGTAATGAAAATCTTAGGTTCCCTGCTTTCTCTCTCATGTAGCTGGAGAATTTCTCTCCAGCTCCCGCCAAGTCCCACCAGTTATAAAATAAACCCACAGACTCTTACATTATTTAAACTGCTTGGCCATTAGCTCAGGCCTATCATTGTCTAGCTCTTACTCTTATATTTAGCCCATTTCTATTAATCTATACTTTGCCACATGGCTCGTGGCTTACTGGTACCTTACATCTTCCTTGTCCTGGTGGTGGCTCCAGGCAGTCTCCCCCTCTGCCTTCCTGTTCCTTCAATTCTCCTCTCTGTTAGTCCTGTCTATACTTCCTGTCTGGCTACTGGCCAATCAGTGTTTATTTATACAGAGCGATATCCACAGCACTTCCCCTTTTCTTCTTTTTCAAAAAGGAAGGTTTTAACTTTAACATAGTAAAATTACATGTAACAAAACAATTATCGAGCAAGAATTACAGTTACAATATTAAAGAAGATATCCTATCTATCTTATATTTCTGAGTTTAAGGTTTTATATCTAACTTATCTTTTATCATAACTAAGGAAAATTGTAACTATCTAGCTTCAACTACATCAAAGACCTCAGAAGGATATAATATTACCTGAGAAATGGGAGGATGCAAGCAACTTTCAGGAGTCTTGCAGGGTAGACAGAGACAGCTGACAGCCTGGACAGTCACCTCATGTTTCTTTGTAAAGTTGGAGCATCTGTCTTTAGCCCACAGGGCTAGAGTCTCTCGGTCATTTTTTTCAGTGTCCTGTAGAATGTCTGGCAGTTTTCTCTGCAAAGCAGGAACCTGAAGGACCATTTTGTCAAGCAAAGTTCAGTGGTCATCTTTCTATAGGTCCTGTATGTCCAGTCGATCAAGCAGTCCAGGCAAGAACAGTTTCTTGCCCAAATGGCTATTTTTGCCAAGGTGAAGATAAACTCCATATGGAATGCCTTTGATGCCCATCCTCCTCTCAGAAGTAAATCAGTGCTGCCAGGAGCAGATGTGTCTCACTGTCCAGAAAGTCTAAATTTTTAAAAATATTTTAAATGCCGTATTCTGTAGGTCCTTGAAGTATTTGAAGATTACTTATCTATCTGAAATATATCTATGTATACCTAGAAGACTTAACTAACCTGGCTATAAGTATGATTATCATAGATGACTAATTATTAATCTATTTAATTATCCATTCTAATCTAAATGAGTTACGTAAACATAATACCTCAAACGAGAATAGAAATATATATACAGTATAACAAAATTAAGTTTAAATTTGTATCAATAAACTAAAATCTATACCAATGTAAAACATTTTAAACAAGTTGTTGTTCTTTAATAGTAGGTTCATTAATCTACCCTTTTATCCTATCATATCTATATCCTATATATCTATATCATATTCCCTTTTCCTCTTTAGAAAGAGATTGTATTTATAATCAACCTGTTTTAAATAAAATATTGCTTTTTCTCTATCCCACACCAGAGGGCTCTTTTGATATGGGACAAAAGAATCTTTTAACCTTTTATTTTAGAAATATGTTTGGGTTTAGAGAAGGAATGAGCCAATTCCATCTCCAAAGCCAGCATGGTATATTTGGGAATTTGGGCATAGTTTCTCTTACTACTTCCTGCTGGAGGGGGGTGCTGTATCTTATGGGGACACAAAGAAAATTTTAGGATTATGGAGTAGTCCATTAGGGTGTATCGTCTGAGCCAGTTGCCTTGAAACGGTTCTGGATGTTGGATCATCTGGGCCATGGTGTCATCAGAGACCTTTCAGGTGGTCTTGGCTGATCAAACCTGATGTATCTTAATCTGGAACAAATCCATAGCCTCTGACTTTCTGTGGAAACAAAAGCAGAGCCTCCTTTCCAAAGCAACATATCCTTAGATCCAAATTTTGAAGACAAGGTACCTTTAAAGTATACATTTTGGCATAATTTAACAGCTTTTACAATCAAATGTTTTTCTTCAGTTACGAATATCAAAGACAACATAATCCAGATTCTCTGTGTGATAGCCATCTTTACGTGGCTTATTACCTTTACTGTTTCTTTAAAGACTTTATTTTTCAAAACTATCTATTTGTTTATATAACTGTATATATTCCTTTTTCTCTCTCTTTCAAGCCAGCATACATTTTTACATACATTGTAAACTATTCCATCTGAATCAGTCTTGTTGTGAACCTATTGCTTTAAACTGCAGCATTCTAAGACTGAAACGGCACTGTGGCTGCTGGCTCTGTCCACTTCAGCTTCCCAACATGGCGGTGGTACGTTTTCTGCCAGCTCTGGGAGCCTTCGTGGGTCTATGCTTTTATCAAAGCAGCATTTAGCCCAGAAACCTCTTTTTGTTTTGTACTAGCAAAGGCTAAATCCACCACGCAGCTTAATGTGCCACTTGCAGAGGCCTCATTCCCGCCATACTGTAGGTCGAGCACACACCAGGAACCCGCCATAGTAGCTCAAACACACAGGCTGCCGCTAACTTGAAAGAGACAACTAGGAACTATTTTTAGCTCCGTTTTAGAATCTTTTTACTCGGGTTTTAGGTGGAAACTCTTGCCAACATGTTGGGCGCCATTTGTAGCTGGAGAATTTCCCTCCAGCTTCTGCCAAGTCCCACCACTCTTACTTCTCAATGACCTCTCCAAAGTAGAGACTTAGAAAATCCAGATCAGATGCCCCCAGACTTGTAAAGTATTGGTTATGTGAACACAAACAGCTTAACTTCTCTGCGTCTCATTTTCCTTATCTGAGAATGAATAGTGGAAGCTTCTGTGGTGTAGTTGGTAAGACTCAAGCATTAACTAACATGACTTATAGGGCCTTACAGAGCATGTACTTAACATGCTAGGGGCAGAACAGATTAATTGGAGGAATCTAAAATAAATAAATAAATAAATAAATAAATAAATAAACAAACAAACAAACTTCTGAAGCACAGAAAGTACCATCAGAATGTTTGATATACTTAGTTTGGATGTGGAAGCATCTGAAGTGTTTATATCTTTCTAGATATTTCCAATTAAAAAAAAAATCTGACTATTGTGTGTATGATGTTGGGAGTAGACCATGGTGGGCATGTGTGTGGAAGTTAGAGGACAACTTTGTGGAGTCAGTTCTCTCCTTCCACCTTTGTGTGGATTCCACAGATTAAACCTGTGTTATCATGCTTGCACAGCAAATGCCTTTACCTGCAGAGCCATCTTTCCAGGTGTTTCTAAAGCATGCTTATGCCCAGAAGTTTCTCTGGTCCTCCCCAGCCAAGAGGTCAGGACAAATCTCTCCCACTGGCATCTGGCAGCCTCTTGGTCCCAAGTAAACACACAGAGGCTTATATTAATTACAAACTGTATGCCCTATGGGTCAGGTTTCTTGTTAGCTAGCTCGTATAACTTAACTCAACCCATTTCTATTAACCTGTATGTTGCCACATGGCTGTGGTGTTACTGGTCTGCTGGCATCTTGTTGCTTCTTCAGCATCGAGTTGGCATCTCCTCTGACTCCACCGTTCTTCATCTCGTCTTCAGTACAAATGCACCACCTAACCTTATCCTGCCCTGCCATAGGCCAGTGCAGCTTTATTTATCAACCAATCAGAGCCACACATATTCACAGCATACAGAAAGACATCCCACAGCACATGCTCAAGACAAATGATCCTTCATTCCCAGGGAAATTGAGATCTAGAGATGATAGACTTTGTCAGGAACAAAGATAAGACTCAGTCCTCACAGGAAACCTCCCAAGCCCTTCCAGGTCACCCACACTGTACCAGCCACGGGCTGCATGAGAAGCACATCTAGATCATCTCTAATGTGAGATATTTTCATTAAAAGTTTCTAAGGCAAACAGAAGCTTGGCCCTGCTTACTCCAAAAGCTGATATAAAAACTTAGAGGATTCTAAAGGCCACATGACATGCTTGCCTTCCCTTTCTAGTAAGGGCCTAAGAACCCACCGCCCCCTCCTGTGCCTGGCAGGAAAGGGAGCTCAACAACGTATCTGATGCATGAAGAAATGGTGGTTTTTCACAGCTCTACAGTGAGTCATTGGATAGGGTTTCCTAGGGACAGGGATTGATGACTCTGAAGTTGAACTGAGGCAGAGTGGACAGTGGCAAAGCTTGCAGGAAAGGCTGCCGGAAACCCCATGGTGAAGGCCAGCTGAACTGACCAGGAGGAAATGCATCATTTCCTTAATCGTACCGTTCAAACCTTCCATCTTTGATGACAACATGTGTAAACCACATCAGGGACCCACAGCTCATATTTGGAGGTTGTTTTTAAAAAATCATTCACATGATTAGGCTCTCTCCCTCTGCCCCGCACCTTTGGGGCAGAGAAAGCTATAGGCAAATAGAGGAAGAGGAAGCATCACCAAGAATGAAAGTGTTCTTCGGGAGAATGCCCAAGCAATGCCTTCAATGGCAGGATTCTTAAACTGGGTTTACCAGGTCTCCTCCCAATACCACAGTGGGACCTGAGGATACAGTGACTCTCTGAACATGATATAAATATGTATCTGTCTAGAGAAGAGACCTCAGCCTTCATCCGATTCTCCTGTTGTTGGCCATAGGGCCTCCTTCCCCTTCAGCTCTGTCATAGTCAAGTGGGGCTCATCTGAGTTCATTATGATTTGCTAGGAGATAGGAGTGAGAGCGAAGGCATAAGACATGTAGCTAACCCCAGGCAGGGCCTTCGGAGAGCCAGTGCACTCTGAAAGGCCTAGAGCAGTGGTTCCCAACCTTCCTAATCCACAACCCTTTAATACAGTGCCTCATGTTGTGGTGACCCTCTTTGGGGGTCGTGACCCACAGGTTGAGAAATGCTGGCTTAGAGGTTGTCCAGCAGAGACAAGGGCTGACCTCTTGCAAGGCCTTCATGGAGTCAGCGCACCCTGTCAAGCGCTTTATTGTTATTTTTTTCTCAGCCTCACAGCAATCCCAGGAGGTCAAAGATGTCCCCTAGCCCACAGATAAGGACACTAAAACTCGGAGAGGTTGAAGTACGAAATCAGAATCCTAAAGGTCCTGTGTAATTTCCAAGCGTGAACTCTTGCTGTCCTGTGGCCTGAACTGCAGGTCAGGCTTTCATCGGGAGGCAGCTTCTCTGCCCTCCCTTCGGGATTCCTGAAGCTTGGGGCCCTGACCTCTCCGTGACCCTGTCCATCAGAATAGGCAGAGAACGCTGCAAACGAAGCTCTTCATGCCAAGGCATACTCTACTTGCTTACGTAATTTAGCCCAAATCGTCCCTCTAAAATTCCACTCTGGACGCCAGTTTCTGTCCCAAGATATGGAATGTTAAATAAAGAAACCCCAGTTAACACCCCCCTCCTATCATGATGCAGGCAAGTCACAGCCAGAAAGGAAGAAGGGTTATCCAATAGTCACAGGACAGAAGAATGGTAATGCTCTAAAACAAGGCTAATAGGGTCTGGTTTCAAACTCCAGGCTAAAACTCTCAGCTACCTATCAACAACAAAACAAGCCAACAAAAACCAACGCTTTCCCCCCAATAATATTGTGGCAACCACATGCACCAAGGACTCCCAAGGCACATTCTATATCTTGCCTCCATACTTCAAAGGCACCAAGCAGCCAGGACAGACGCTACGGTTTGGGAAGCTGAGCAAGTCCTAGTTCACACAGACAGTAACAGCAGACCCAGGACTTGAACCCAGGCCTGATGGCAGCATCAGTGCTCTTGACCATATCCCTGTCACCCTGGCTACACAGTCGTGGTAGTTTCTGCCGCCCCTATCGATATCACCTCTTGGTTTTCCATGTGTAGAAAAAAGCTGGTCCCAAAATTTAGTCAGCCTCTTGGAAGGAAGAGCCATGGAAGGGGACAGGTGAACTCAACAAATACCTGATTCCTGGTTGGCTGCCACTCCCTGCCTGCCTCTGCCATGCTCACCAGCTCCTCTGCCTTTCCAAGGCGCCCTGTTTCCTCACCTCATCGCCAATGCTCACATTGCAGAGATCTAAAAGAGAATTGGAACCAAGGCTCAGGAGTGGTGATAATGTTAATTATTAAACTAATTTGAGAAAAGTAGACCTTTCTCAGACTACGGGCTTGGTCATCTGCAGAGTTCATAGCCACCACCTGTAGCAGGAATCTTAAAAAGTTCTTATTAATAAAAACAAACCTGGATCTGGGTATTGGGGTGAACGCTGGAAGATCAGAGAAGCAGAACAAGCCACAGCCACCTCACCTTGCTAATTCCTCAGCTGATCCTGTTTCCTCAGACTGGAAGCTTCTGAGTCCTTATCCAAATGGATCTCACCTGAACTGTGCTGCTCAAAGCCTAAAAGCTTAACCAAGCCAAAAGCTTCTAGTTTCTGGTCTTCATGCCTTATATATCTTTCTGCTTTCTGCCATCACTCCCTGGGATTAAAGGCTCACTTCTTGGGATTAAAGACGTGTGTCACCATGCCTGGCCGTTTCCAATGTGGCTTGAACTCACAGACATCCAGAGGGATTTCTGTCTCTGGAATGCTAGGATTAAAGGTGTGAGTGCCACCATTTTCTAGTCTCTGTATCTAGTGGCTGTTCTGTTCTTTGACCCCAGATAAGTTCATTAGAGTGCACAATATTTTGGGGAACACAATACCACCACAACCACCAGCTTCCCTGCTTCCTTTCTCCCCACTGGCTCCTAGTCCGTTCCCTCTCTGTGTCTGCAGTTCTTTTGCCTCCTCTGAAGGACAGGCCTCGGGTGCTCACAGTCTGGGGACTCTCCCCTCTCCTTCCGACTCTGGGTACAAGGTCTGTCTCTTTCCCCGGACCCTTGTGCATTACGACAGAGCTCTTAGCAGAGCTGCTTGCAGCTGGGATACTCACAGCGACAGCGTCCCGCCCTCCTCGAGGGGTGTGTCCCGGGAGCTTAGATAGGAGGACTGGCTGTGAACAACACCCAGGCACCCGCTCTTTCTCTGTTGTACCGTCTCTGTGTACCAGCGGCGCCGGGAGCGGCCCGGGGCTCCTCTGCACCTGGCCCGGCCGCAGCCTCCCCTCCAGCCGGACGCGGCAAGGGCCATGAACGCGTCCTACTATCGCTGCCACGAATCCTCCTGGGTGGAAAAGGGCTCCTCGGCGACAATGGGCGGCGTACTCTTCAGCGCCGGGCTGCTGGGCAACCTGCTGGCGTTGGTGCTGCTGGCGCGCTCGGGCCTGGGGTCCTGCCCGCAGCGGCCGCTGCGCCCGCCACCCTCGGTCTTCTACGTGCTAGTGTGTGGCTTGACGGTTACTGACTTGCTAGGCAAGTGTCTGGTCAGCTCGGTGGTCCTGGCTGCCTACGCGCAAAATCGGAGCCTGCAGGAACTGCTGCCTACCGCAGGCAATGGGTTATGTCAAGCCTTTGCCTTCATCATGTCCTTCTTTGGGCTAGCCTCGACGTTACAGCTGCTGGCAATGGCCCTGGAGTGCTGGCTGTCTCTGGGACACCCCTTCTTCTACCAACGGCACATCACCCTGCGCCGGGGAGTGCTGGTGGCGCCGGTCGTGGGAGCCTTCTGCTTGGCTTTCTGCGCGCTCCCCTTCGCCGGCTTTGGGAAGTTCGTGCAGTACTGCCCCGGCACCTGGTGCTTCATCCAGATGGTCCATGAGAAGCGCTCGCTGTCGGTTCTCGGCTTCTCTGTGCTCTATTCCAGCCTCATGGCGCTGTTGGTCCTCGCTACCGTGCTGTGCAACCTGGGCGCCATGCACAACCTCTATGCCATGCACCGGCGCCTGAGGCGCCACTCACGCTGCTGCCCCAGGGACCGCGCCCAGCCAGGCTCCGGTCACCGGCACGAGTCCCTACATTCCCTGGAGGAACTGGAC
>CABHPQ010151465.1:12220-43833 GCA_902168405.1 Peromyscus aztecus
GTGATTAGTATTTGAATGAAGGTGCCTGGGACCTCTATGCATGCTATGACATTAGTTTTGTGACATACACCTGGTTACAGTAATAAAGTGCTACAGTTTGCTAATCAATGCCATCCAAATCACTAAAAATCATGACAAGCCTGTACTCTGTTTCAGGAAAGCACAGCTAATTTCTAAGGTAACGTTCTAGAAACACATACTTACTTCCGCTTTCTTACGAGCTTCCATGGCTTTCATGAGCATCATGTGCTGTCGCCTTCGCTCCCGCTCCTGTGAGGCCAGATAAAATGTGGAGAAGAACTCAACCACAGTTAACTGTTTGGTGTTCAAATGGAAAACAACAACAACAACAACAGAAACAACAACAGAAACAACAACTCAATATAGCATGTTTAGCATTTATAGACAAGTCACAGTAGATACTAAATATCAGACAAGAATGGCCATTCTGTGCATGTTTTAGTTCAGGTTTAGAAAGCAATACGAGAGCAATCAACAGCAAACGGTGAAGCAATGAACATGGAGACAGTGTCAACAGAGCACACAAGGTACTTAGGGTCAGCTGTGATGCTCCTTCCAAAGCTGCCGGAACAAAGAGCATAATGGTTGGCTGGAACAGGTCAGTTACCTTACATCTGCTATCAGAAAACCGTAAAACGCCATAGCCAATTTCACAAGTTCTATTGTTCTTAAAATTTAAGATCAGGCAGAAATTAATTCATAATCACTTTCACATCATAGTTTTAGAATTGATTAAGTTAATTTCAAGTACAAAATTATTTTTAAATCCAATAGTCCCAATAAATTAGGAAGATTTTTAAAAAGTGTTTATACCAATTAAAAGTTAAACTAGTCATGGTTCATACACATGTACCAATGAAATGTGATATTCCTATTTACTGATGTCTGATGCTTGGCACACTCTTTAAAGGCATAAAAACTTTAGTGTATAAGTTGCATATTAATATTTAATCAACATTTTGGTTTTAATATATTTGGTCCCCAAAAGGAGTATTTCCAAAATTTGACTATAAAACCAGAGTATATTTCATATTCTCTCATCAAGCAAATTCAAAATTCCCATTGTACTTAATGGCAGTTTTGCATCTACGAGGATGGGAGAACATGGGATGTCTAATGAGTCAGCTTTCCCCATGACATCAGTAATGCACATTTTGAGAGGAGTTCTATGCAAGTCAATGGACTCTTAGAGACGCGTCACACTTCTCCATAGACAGACAAGCAGATGTATGCAATGCACTGCGCTGTGAAGCCATGCAGCAGTATGTAAGATGACAGCAGCCAGTGCTACACTTTATGCATTGCTATGACAACCATATCACAACCAAATCACAATGCGGTGTTAGATGTACAAAAATAAACATACCCATACCATATCTAGTCTATGCCTCTCCAACTCCTGGTAGAAAGAGTTGGCACAACATTATGAAACAGAAATCACAGAGTCATAAAACCAATTTTAACCCCCCAAAGACACCAATACCAAAGCAAGGCAATAAACTGTAAGACAAAGGGAAAACCTAAGCAAGAATTATAAAGAAATTTTAAAGAAAGTATTCTGAAGCTTCCCACCCCCCACCCCAACAGTTAAACAGAATGATAAGGTACTTCCGACGGTGTGGCTCTGTGCATACAGACCTGGTGCTTCAGAAGGACAGCCTGCTGTCTTCTCAGTTCTTTCTCCTTAAAAACAAGAGACTTTTGATATACGGTTTTAGGAGAGATTTTGAGAACATTAAATAATAAAGATTTCAATGCTGATAAACTTTTAGCCTTCTAATAGCTTTAACCACAGAAAATGTTCACTATTCAATCTTTCTTAACTTGATATGACTCTACCTAATAGCTAGCTAAACTCAAACTATATGGCCTAATCAGTAGCAAGGATGTTTTCCTAGTAGTCATTTCAACTTCAAATTCAATGGATAATTAGAAAACATACTTCAATGGCAAATTCACTAAACTTACTGAACAGATCACAAACACAGCATATTAAAAACCATACAAGTATTTTAATAATTACTCAATAATTTATGACTCAAGTCTTAAAACTAGCTTAGTACAGCCCTTCCTCACTCTAAACATAAGGTCCCAAATATACTCTGTGTATGCCTGGGTGCATGTGTGCGTGTGTCCACCAGCAGGTCACAGTACCATCCCAAGGGGATGGGGCACAAAGCAAAACAATTATCTAAGTTTGTTACCTATTGACTATTGTTTAGCAAGGTAAAATCTAAGTGAAATTAATATTAAGGGTAAATGTAAAGGAGACTATATATATTATATATATAATATATATTAACATATATATGTAAATTAAGACTATTCTTTATTCTAGAGAACAAAGTAAGGGAGTGTATGTTGAAAAGACTGCCAGCTAGGGTTAGCAGAGCTTAGAAGTCAAGCTTTTCTTAGCTGCACAATTCATCCCAAGCACATCCTATGGTGCCCCGAACAAAAACAAACCAGCCAACAACAAAGCATTGTCATGGCTCTATGTGGTAGGGCCGTGCTGCCAACTAGAGCACCAGCAGGTTCATTTGGCTGCCGCCATTCAGACTTCAGTAGACGGCGAGAGTTAAGCAGGGAAGGAAGGGAATGAACAGAACATCTCTCTTATGCTTCATGCCAGGGAACCGTAATCAAAACACCTCCACAATTTTGCTACAGTAATAAAATGGGCTGATTTTATTATGTAATGACAGTTAACAGTGCTGTTTCTGTCACTTGTTTGTTTATAGACAGGGTCTTGCTATGGCACTGAACTTGACTTCCAAGCAGCCTAAGTCCGCCTCCTGACTGTAAACATGGCAGGTATGCATCACAATGCCTAGATTATGAATTTTGTTTTTAATAAAACACTTACTGGACACTAACAAAGAGAGAGTTATGAAGGGACAGTCAGGTTTGGGGCACGGTTTGCAGCATAAACATAAATGACACATAAACTAGTGTGGGGGATCATTCTTATCAAGCAAAACTTAAAATTCAGATGCCATGCAATAGTTTGCATTTCTGATTTGATGTCTTCGATTTGCACATATCAAAACAGCACATAAAACCTACATTAAGAAATAAAAAAAATACAAAAATATACACACAAATAAAAGCACACATTTACACACATATTTTTCAATAGCAGTTTTGAGAAAAACTATATTTTCATGATTGGTGTTAAGCAAATGAAGTTTTTATTTTTGAAAATAAAAACTCTTGACTCTCGGCTAAACTAACCTTTGTTCGTTTCTCGGCCTCCAATAATTTGGCATTTGCTGCTTCTTCCTTCTTTTTCTTTTTAGCCTGTGCATGCAAAACAGGTCTCAAGTCATGCAACAGCAGCGCTGAGACTCGCAGATAACCCCAGACTCACAGCTACATGCCTCACAAGGTACACAATGAGCATGTAATACATAAGCAGACAATCACAAATATCCCCGCTTCACATCACAGTGTTTCCAATCTGCAGACCAGTACTAAAACATATACCTAAGCACCCTTAAAAATCACAACTCGACCTGGTTTTCTTCTATAAACATCTGACTGAAATAACGTTATTTTATCTTGACACTTAAGAAAAATGACTGTCGTGTATTGCATCTGGAGAGTTTTAAAAGAAAATTTACTTTCTGAAAAAATTTTAGAAAGAATTAACATGGATGGATAAAAAGAACTTCAAAAACACATCAGTAACACTTAGAGCATATTTACACTTTGGAATTTCCTTTACTCCTGGATATTTTAGATAAGGAAATCCATTATTTGGTTGTAAACATTAAATGAAATTTAGTAAATCTGATTTTCACTGCCTCTGCAGAGCGGGTCTTGATTCAGCGTTTATTTTTAACAGGACAGAGTCTGCACTCTGACAATCAGCACGGTGCTCCACCTGAAGTCACTCACTGTCTGTGAGTTTCTAACTATCTGCTAGTTATTGTGTGTTCAATTTGGAGTGGTAAAATCAACGGAAATTGGGTGAGGGAATGAATATGTGTATACTCCTAGGAGAAAGCAACTATTAACACAAAAGGCCTAAGTCTCTGCAGACCTCAGGCCATACAGTGTTCCATAAGCAGCAGGCAAAAGAATGGCAGCCATTACAAGTTTATTTTCCCTGGGTGGCGGCGGCGGTGCACGCCCTTAATCCCAGCAATTTGGGAAGTAGAAGCAGGCAGATCTCTGTGAGTGTGAGGCCTGTAGGACTGCCAGGGTTACACAGAAAACCCTCTCTCTCAAAAAAAAAAAAAAAAAAAAAAAAACACCAAAAAAAAAAAAAAGTTTGTTTTTCACTATATTTGGAGAAAATAATTTCAAGGCATAAGCCAGTTTTGATATGGGGCATGAAACATAATTTGCCTTTGTCTTGATGATGGGGCAATTGTTTCTAGCATCAGTTATTATCTCATAATGTGACAGAGTGACACTTTAGACCACAGGATGTTACCAACTGCTCTTCAGGCGACTTGAGTCCTGTATGTGCCAACCCCACTTTTTCAGTTTTTACTCCTGCTGATTTCTAGCTACTAATTTTGATGCGAACATTTCTGCATCCCTAATTCTAGTCCGCTTGCAGGAAAGGGAGGAACACTAGGAACCCTGTTAGTGACATCATTTTCTGCACTTAAGAGTTTCCTTTACTAAACACTGGTTTCTAAATGAAAAGAAACGTCTCTACACCCTCAGGGCTTTCCTGAAGGTAGCACCAAGAACTCCACGACAACTGAACTGGCTGTTCAAGGCTGCCCTTCTTTTCTTCTTCATTTTTGTTTTTTATTTTACTTTCTGACATTTAGTGCTAGTATGGATGAACTTGCTAAAAAGGTTCAAAGAATGTCTCAGGCTACACAGTTCTGAACAGACTTTCTGGTGGACATACTCATTTGAACAAATGAGGTAACAACTGAGCATTTTAAACGGCCTTGGACTTGGAGTATTTATCTTAATTATGTTACATTAAGAATTCTACCTCAAGAATTTGCTGAGCTCGGAGTTCTTTTTCCATTCTGATTTGCTGTATTCTCTTAATTTTTTCCTGTAGGAAACATTATGAAAATTTGAGATAATAAATATTTAGGTAAAAAGTTTTAACTGGAGTAAGATAATTTTAAGACTCAAATACCAAACTATCAAACGCTATCCATGCTGGATCCGAAATTCAGTTACCTGTTATAAGGTGACTCACATTCATATGAGTGGAGAAATTTTCTCTTAATTGTAAACAATAAATGTTAAACGAACACACGGAAGAGATAACAAAGCTGATTAAAGTTATATATCCAGAAAGTATTTACAAGTAACTGCAAGTACAAATGAAACAGAAATTGAAATACATAAAGCGACTGATACACAGCTACAACTTGCTGAATGAACATGAACAAAGAACAATATTTCTATAAAAAAATTTATATGCATGGCTTGTCAGCTTGTCATAAATTTGAAAAAATGCTTTAAAACCACAACTATATAGTCATTACACAGCTATAAGGTCATTATTAAAAATAACCTCTGATTCTAAAGTTTATTTCACATGTTGATATGATATGAACAATGCTTTCAAGCAGAAGAATAAACCCATAAGATTTTATACTGCATTAATTTGAATTTATAATCTGGGAAATTACTTACATCAGATAGCTGGTATGTAAAATGTTATATTTTATAGTTGAGCAATCATCTAAGTTTTAATAAGAATTTATATTTTGATTTTCAATATTATCCTTCTATGCTATGATCACAGTTAGAAGTTTTATTTTAAAAATGTTCTTTGAGAAAGTTTCAAGTGGCCTGGATAGGAATAAATATCTAACAAGAACAAACCCTGACATTTCTTACTTATAATTAGATTTGTTCTAGAATTTCAATATCAAACACATTTGATCTCTATCAAACACTGCTGTGTTTCTCTTTCAGTCTCCAGATGTAGTGTTTGACTGCTCTACTGTCAATTCTCTGTCATTCTGGATTATTGAGTCTCTACAGAGGTGTATAATACAATCATGAGATTTGAGGAATCAACGATTTAATTCAGAAGACTCATCACACTCTAGGACTTTGCTGCTGGTGATCCTTTCTTGGCACTGAATATTAGCTGCAGCTTACCAAAAATACAAAGCCACACATGGATTTTCATTTTATTTCTAAGTAACAGATTGCAGAGCCCATTTTTTAAATTATTGAGACCTGAAGAAATATATTCTTGGTGAAATTTTTCTGTTCTTGGCAAACCCAAGCCTTTTAAAGGGCTGTGCCCTTAAATCAGCAAAAGCATTGCACATTCTCTCCTGTGCAGATAGAGGCTCTTAAAGTCATCTGGGCTTACATATATGCAGTTTAGAGCTTTACCCTAACTGCTAAACATATATTTTATATGTTCAGCATTTATTTATATATATATATACACATATATATACACATATACTATAGATATTTAGAGACAATATCACCAGGATGAGGACTAACATCACTTAGAAGTTATAAACTTTCTATAATATTATGCACTCATTTATTGAGATGGTTACTTCCTATACAGTATCTTGTTTATCATAAGAGTCTTAGTGGTTGGAATTATAGTCTTTCTGTAAGTGAGGACACTGAGTTCTTACCCAGCAAATATTTTGCTGTGTGCTAACTTAGTCCACAGAGTCATATTCGACTCAGATTACAGTGTCTGTGCTCACCCTACTTCTTTGTGGTGCTTCCACAATCTTGCAAAATTGCTTTAAGGATTCTTGTTGTATATGGGGACACATAGCTCCCACAGTGGTCAAGTGCTTATGCAGCATCTGCAAAGTCCTGGGTTCGATTCCCGGCACTGGCAGGGATGGAGTGGAGTTGGGGGTTTGCAAAATGTGGTCTTCTGGACACAGTACCGTCAGTGAAGTAATGACAGGAGCTGTGGCTCCCTGTATGGTGCCTACACAAGACAGCACTGTCAGCAATCCACTGTGAACCAGGGAAGGGCTCACAGGGCCTACCCTCACTACTGCACTGCTGGCTGCTGGTGGATTCTGGGAAAGAGGCAGTCATTGTTGTCAGCTGTGTGACCACTAAGGAATCTACCAGGCTCCAACAGATAGTTTCAAACCGACAGTTACACAGATGATCCTGATTAAACTCAGGGGATTCAAAACAAAAACAAAAACACAAATAAAAACAAAAGACATGAATGTGGGAAAATGACTTATAGGGAACAGAGCTGGGGTAATGGGGTAGGAGGGCAATTAGAAAGAGTTGTGTGGGGTTACTTTAGTTAGAATACATGTATGAAATTGCCAAGGGAAAAATTCAATAAATATTACATGTCAAAAAGTACTCTGATGATAATTTTGTCAATTTTTGTGTTAAAAACATCCAAAGAGCTGGGCAGGGGTTGCACACACCTTTAATCCCAGCCCTTTGGAAACAGAGGCAGATGTATCTCTGTGAGTTCAAGGCCAGCCTAGTCTACAGAATTCTAGGCTACACAGAAAGACCCTGTCATGAAAACAAACAAACAAAAAAAAAACAACAAAACAAACAAAAATGAAAAAGAAATCCAAAGAGTGAGAAAAACATGATTCTATTTTCTTCTAGATCACTGCTGACTTTAATCATTTCAGGGCCAGATGGCACACGTCTATAATACTGACAACTCTGTTAACTGATGCAGGACAATCACAAGTTAGAAGTCTGCATAGGCAACACGGAGACACCTTAGGCTCAAAAATAAAATAAGACAAAATAAACTGGTCATTATTTAACAAAAAGTCTAAGTAGTTTTGTTTCATAAATGTCTGGCTAAATATATAAGGGTAATTCACCTGAATTAATGGTGTTGAAAGCTTTGAAGCCTAATGCTGGTTCAATTAGCAGTAAAGAATGAAAAATTTAGGTTGCAGGCACTTGACTTTAAGATCACAAAGCTGAATTTAAAGTTTTAAGATAATTTGATAAATCTTTGGTCAACATAAAATCAAAGAAACTACAAAAAGTTTAACAAAATGGCAGTATTTTTCTTTAAAACGAAGTATGAAAACACATACAATTCAATAAAGATTTATACTACTTTAACAAATGCATTACTAAGTGTACTTATTTTAAGTCAACCTCACAATGTTTGGTAGTAACAATAAACAAATAGAGGAATTTAAGTTTACATAGTGTGATTTTAAATTAAGGTAAAAGGTATACTTTACATACATCTTTCAAAAACAGTATTATTTGTTGTCAAGAACTGTAGAAGGCATTGTGTATTCATTCTCTCACTAACTCATCAGCCACCACACTTATCTTCCTTTCCAATAAAGGAAATGGAGACAGAAGACATTATTCCTTTAAGGTCATAGACTCGTTAAGCAGTACAGCCCACATTTAACTCTAGGCTGCCTGACTAGAAACTCTAACTTCTAAATTCCTATAACTTCTAAAACTCCATAGGAATTCGCTGTGGTCACATTTCTTTAGTTAACTCTGTAAGAAACATCAGAGATAATGAGACGGTTGTCAAGCCAAGCAATTGAGTTAGCAGCTATTTATACAGTAATACAACTGATTTCATTTAGAACACTACACTTTCTCCCCACTCCCTTTGTTTAAGTGCTGGATGAGCACGTGGAGATGGGGAACAGCTCACACACCGTGTCAATATTTTCAATATTTTTAAAAATTACTTCATTTTACCAAAATTATTTTGCAAAGTAGAAAGGAGAAAGGCAATACAGACACAAGAGAGAACTCTGGATATGGCGAAAATATTTGAAAATATTCAGAAGCAATGAGGGCAAACTGTTTTTCAGAATACCTTGATTTAGTTTTTTACTAATAGGGCACATGTATTATTTACTTACTTTTAATTAATTAAATTTATTGTGTGTGCATTACTATAGGTGTGGGGTGCACATGTGCCATACTGCACCTGTGGCAA
Source organism: Peromyscus aztecus (assembly GCA_902168405.1). Lineage (NCBI taxonomy): Eukaryota > Metazoa > Chordata > Mammalia > Rodentia > Cricetidae > Peromyscus > Peromyscus aztecus. Next base: position 21,141 of record CABHPQ010151465.1, read on the forward strand.
TCAGGTGACCATTTGTGAAGTTGGTCTTTCCTTCTACTATGTGACTTCTGAGGATTAAACTCAGGTCAGGCTTATACTGTTCATGTTTTAAACTCCCCAGTTTCCAACTGGAATGTTCAAGGAATATCCTCTACCCACTGACACATTAACTTAAAGTTTGAAAAGAGTCTCAGGGTACCAAATTGAATTCAATGTCTACAAGAATATTAAGATAGTTATAAATATTACATACGTAATGCCTTATATAAAATCTCACTTCTTAAAGAACTTTAAGAAAAAGAACTTGATTTAAAAATGGGGGAAGTTCTTATAGGTTTTCCTCTAGGACCTATGATCTTTCCATCCACAGGTTCTTGGCTAGGTTTATAGTACTAGACCTGAACTGCCCCTTAGTGAATGGGCCTTAAGTCCAATCAGACAGCTGTTAGTCACTCCCGAGATATGAGTGCCACTGCTGCACCACAGGGCACCAGGCTGGCTGTTCTTCACCATTTTGCTAAATGGATACAGTATGCAACTGTCTTCTAAATACTCATCCTTAAATAAACAGAGAAGTGCAGCTCACACCCTCGTAAACAAGTTTCTGCTTGCATTCATGGAGGCTGTAACAGACCATGACTGGTCATCCCGCAGAAAAAATGGACTGTAGAGTGCCCCTCCCCACCTATCCGACAACGACTCCACTCAAGTTCCAGAGACACCATGGAAGAGGGAAAGCTCTAAGAGCCAGAGGGTTAGGGGCCTCCTGTAAAACAGTGTCTTTTGGAAATGACAGGAATGTTGGAAACGTGAACTCAACAATGTTTGCCTCCAAGACCATACCAGTTGATATCCCACCATGGGTAGGGGAAGAGCTCACAAGCCCTTACTTAAAAGCTACAGAGAGCCAATGGCTTTGGAAGGAGGGAAAAATCAGTTTTTCCTCAGGAGGGAGTCCCCTTGATATGTTGCCTGTAACCCAGAGGTCAGCCCCACACCCATGTACATATGAACAACACTAGTTGGACTCAGGAGGATGGAGATCTCACACACACATGCACACATGCACACTCAGTTAGTACGATTTACCTTGCAAATATGAGGACTTAAGTTCAGAACTCATATTTAAAAAAAAAAAAAAAAAACTAGGTCAGAAAGATTACTCAGCAGTTAAGAATACTGATTACAGGGGATGGAGAGATAGCTCAGCATTTAAGAGCAACTGACTACTACTCTTCCAGAGGTCCTGAGTTCAATTCCCAGCAACCACATGGTGGCTCAAAACCATCTATAATGAGATCTGGTGCCATCTTCTGGCCTGTATGGATACATGCAGGCAGAACACTGTATACATAATAAATAAACATTAAAAAAAAATACTGATTGCTTTTGCAGAGGACTTCAGTTCAGTTCCCAATACCCACATGGTGGCTCTTAACTACTTTAACATCATTTTCGAAGGATCCAATGCCCTCTTCTGGTCTCCATGGATACCAGGCATAGATGTGGTAAAAATACATGTAGACAAACACTCATTCATATAAAATAAAAATAAATATCTCTTGAAATATAAAAAAAATTTAAAGGAGAACAATTTTAAGATGGCACCTTTCTAAACAGACAGAGACATTCACACACAGCAGCAGCTATGCAGGAAACACAGGTGGGTACCATGCCCGTGTACACCAGGCAGATTCACATCAGAAGTCCGTCCCAGCACATGAACATACCTGCTGCTTCATAATCTTCATCTGTTCTTTCTGCTTCCGCTTCTCTTCCGCAGCCATTATTGCTGTTGAGGGAACCCAAAGCATGCCTGTCAGCACAGAAACCCCGAGGAAGGGCAGCCCTGGGAGGGCCCCGCTCCCACCCTTCACTGCACACACGTCATCATCTACCTTGCTGTTTCTTAGCTTCTTTGGCAACCCGTGCCTGTTCTTGCTTTTGAAGTTTTCTTAAAAGCTTTATTTGTGCTGCTTGTCTGGCTATTTCTGAAAAACACAGATTTCAAAGGGTTTTAGTGACAGCATTAAACTCGTGATACATCTCAAAGAATAACTGTGAAACTGGTGCTGTGTCACCACACGTGACGAAACACTTAAGAAAATTGCCTAAGGGTAGATATAGACCAGGTAGGAAAGTAGTTTGGTGGAAAATGGCATGTTCATTGCCCCTGCTAGAAAAGGTGACTGGTAGTTCCAGGCTGTAATTCCAGCACTTGGGTGGCCGAGACAAAGGGATCATGGATTTTAAAGCCCAAAAAGTTAGAAAAGAATTGGCAAACTATTTAGTCAAATATGGACAAAAGAATAACTGTACAAATGTGATCCCCATCACAGAGCTCCCAGAAGCACCCTTTCTACACTGCAAGCAATGCTGAGATCTAAGAGTATCAGTTTAGCCTCACTCTTAACACACACATGCAGACACAATCACACACATATACACATTTATACAAAACACACACACACACAATCACATAAACAAACACATGTAAACCACACACTATCACAAAGAAACACACACTTGCAAAGGCAGAGACCTCTAGCCAAATTGTACTTCAATTAGCTGTACTAATGATTAAATCCTTGAATCTAGTGATACTTTTGTTTAAAAAGTAGAAGAACTAAACTCTTAAAATATAGAAAGCAGAGACTACTGGCCAGACTTAACAGGTAAAGGCCTGTGGCTACTGAAGTCTGTCAACAGAGTCTCATTCCCAGAACCCATGCTGGAAGGAGAAAACAAACTAGTCTTGAAAGCTGTTCTCTGCCTTCCACATGTGCAACATGGCACATATGCATTTGCATTCATATACACATCATTATGCACATACACTAATATTATTAAAAATGTTTAAAAGAAGGAAGAATATCCAATAGTTTTAAGGACAGCAAAGGTCTCATAATTTTAAAGGGCAGACAGAAGGATTTGGGGCAAAAAGACACAACAGTTCTTTTCTTCATCCATCTCTTAACCCAGGCCATTTGCAACGTGACTCTGGAGTCCCTCTCATCAAGAGATGGAATAAACTCTGCCCCTAGATCCTGAGTTCAGCCAATGGTCTCCCCTGGGCAACAGGATGTTAGCTGAAACGAAAACAGAGCTTTCAAGGGAACACATGTTCTCTACTGCCCCTGTGCCTGGCCCACCAACCAAGGACATGTTTTCAATAGGCTGTTTGGTATTGAACACATGGAACCAATTGAGCCCACACATGTGAACAATCCCAGCCAAGACCAACAGAGAGCTGCTCTCACTGATTCCATCTGGAAAAGAGATTAGCTTTTAGTGCCCTGTGTCACTGAGATTTAGAGGTTAGTTGTTAGTGTGGAAATGGGTATGATGGATACAGAAACCATACAATGTCATTGTTGTCAATGGCAAGTGCAATCTGAATGCTATTAACTCTAAAAGGGATGTATCATAATATTACCTGGAAAATAATTTTAGAAAGTACCACTTTACAACACAGAATAACAGTTCTAAATTTTGTGGCTGATGAAGATATAAGGAACCTATAAACTATATTAATTGACAATGACTATGTATTTCTACCATTTATTGAATGTGGGTAATGCTTGAATTTACATGATTTTATTTAATCTTCATAGCTATTTTATAAGGTAAACAATATTACACACAGTATATAAATAAAAAGGCTCACAAGGAAGTTATAGAGTGGTCAAAGTACAAGTTCACATCTTTCTGAACTGCCCGTCTACATTTCACTATGAGGAAAAACCTTGAAGCAGCATTTGAATGTTTTCAGGGTTCTAGTAAGTTAGCCATATAGTCTATGAATTGATGACCATTAATTTTCTATCATAACAATTTTGAAAGGAAAATGGATACGAGTCTAATTTCATGTAGCAAACTATAGATATTACTGAAGAGAAAGCAAAACTGATGCTAAAATACATTTCAACTTTCCAATAATGTTCACTATTTGGAAATCAGAGGCATCATGAAAACTTTCTGAGTTATGCAAAAGATTTCCTATATAGTAAACACCTTAGAAATGAACACCTCTAAACTGGCATGCAGAGAAAGCAACCTCTGCTAACAATATGCTAGAAGACAATCACAATACCGAAACAATAACACATTTTCAATATTTAAATATTAAGATTTAAGAAAGAAATGTGGGTTTTTTGTTTTTATTGAACTCTGATTTAAACACTCAACATTCTCTTAAGTTGAAAAGCACATTTGATTTAGAAAAAAACAGTTCCCTAAAAAAGTTACATAAGTTGATCTTTCACTCTAAGCTCAATTCTTTCTCTAATAGAAGAATGGGCCTTTATAAATTCTGAAAATGTCAAAATGAAATCAATAATTTTTACCCAATAAATAGATGCTAATAAAAATTTTAAAAATATATCTGCCTTAATTTCAAAGATAAGTATTTAGTTTCAAATAAACTCATAGCACACAGAATTAGTGAGACATTTCTTTGGACAGAATATTCTAAAGCACTGCAGCATGACTAAAATCTGAGGATGTCAGACAGTTAGTTACCTGCACTCCTTCTTAGCAGTCACTGGGGAAAGCACTGTGTCCCCATCTCCAGTTCTGCGACATCCAGTGCTAGCTGCTATTTTCTGCTCTACACAACCTGAGGTACTAGTGTCAGTCAATTAACACACACATTTTAGTTACATGCACTGAAAGCCATTATCATATGGAAACTGTGTCAGATTTAATCTTTATTCTCTGATAATTTAGAGCTCTCTCAGTTTTACAGTGTTTGGAAATGTGTTCAAAACGTGCATTTATCATATTCTTAACTATTCTGCAAACTTAATCAAAATTTTCAGCATACTTTAAATCCTAGTAGAATAATAATATGTAACAAAATCTTGTAGAGGGCTGGAGAGATGGCTCAGGGGTTAAGAGTGTTGACTCTTCTTCCAGAGGACCTGAGTTCAATTCCCAGCACCCACATGGCAGCTCACACCTGTCTGAAACTCCAGTTTCAGGGGACCCTGACATCCATGGCAAAACCACAAATGCACATAAAAATAAAATAAAATATATGAAAACAAACCTTGTAGAATCCTCTCAAATAACCCCTTTAAATTGTTTGAAATTTTAAAATAGGTGTTAAACAATGCATTGTTACTTAATCTCTACAAAGGGGGCACACAACAATTCATACACTTGTAATCATAAAAAATATTATTTACTTATTTATTGCTATGTACAAGTGTATGTGGGTGGGTGGGCCATGGCAGGCATGTAGAGGTCAGAGGACACCTTGGTAGAACCATGTCACTCCTTCCACCTTGACGTAGGAGTCCCAGGGACAGAACTGAGATCACAAAGCCTGGGCAGGAATAACTTTACCCATGAGTTATCTTGCTAGCATGAATGTAGTAATCATTCACTGTAAATATTTAATGCTGTGGCAAGGGAGATGCTCAATGGATGAGGACTGTCACCGCCAAGGCTGACGACCTGAACTGGATCCCTAGAATCACATGGTGAAAGGAAAGAACCGATACCTGCAATTTGTCCTGTGACTTCCACGGTGTGTGGGGGACACAAGTGCCCCTACTTTCCTTAGTAAGTTCATAAATGTAAAAATAATGAAAACACTAAGTGCTTGTTTTAATGGAGAGAGAGAATATATACACATACACACACTAACAATAAGGCCTAAGTGAAGCCCATTACAACCAGAGACAAACATGTCATGGAAATAAAATCAATTTGAAATCTAGGATAAAAAAATTCTGGGTAAAAGGACAATTAACTTCTTTGTTACAATAGAGTTAATTTTTCAAATTTAAATGCTCTGTTTTAGATAGTATATAAGGGTATAGGTATTGGAAATGAAGACATATAAAAAAGACATTTTGGCTACCAGTTCACTTCAAGCACTCATTTCTAAATATAACGCAGCTACCATTACACAAGCCTCACAAGAGTCATGGCTTTATTGATAATAATTTTTAGAACTCAGGGCCAGCAATAGAGTTCAGTGGGTGAAGGGACTTCCTACCAAGACTGACAATCTGTGTTTATCCCCAGGGCCCATATGGTGGAAGGAGAGGACTGACTCATGCAAGGTCTCTTCTGACCTCCAGACACATGCTGTGGGATGCACACCGTACATATATGTGCACACATGTGCATGCACACACACAGGAAAAAAGACAATTGAAAATGCAATTTTAAAAACTGTAAACTAAAGCTGGGCATGGTGGTGTGCACTTTTAATCCCAGCAATCGGGAGGCAGAAGCAGGCAGATCTCAGAGTTCAAGGCCAGCTTGGTCTGCAGAGTTAGTGCTAGAACAGCCAGGGCTACACAGAGAAACACTGTCTTCAAACACCAACAAAAAACAAAACAGCAACTTTAAACTAATTTTAAAACTCACGCATGTCTCTTAATATATTCATTGTCTTGTTTTTAATCATCACTAAACTATTTGGAAGATGGAAGTATTAAGATGAAGGAAATAACATTAAAATAATCAACTGTTTTAAGGCAGAGAAAGACTAAAGCTATAATAAGTTAGATGCTAGCCAGTAGTTACTGTAAATGCTATTAGATGAAGTATGAATTGGAACATCTGTTTTAGAAATAGTATTTGACTGCTGATTCGCCTGGAAATGATGGGTGTTTATGAAATATATACTTATAAATGCTTACCATGTGTTTATTATTACATTGTATGTGATAGTGAAGAGTCAAAGATCCCCGTTCTAACGGGGATGGTAAAGAAACACATGCATCACTAACTGCTGAGCCACTGGAAACATGACCAAGATCAAGCTGACAGAGCATACATGGCAAGCCCGTTTTAGAAAGGAACAAAAACGTGTTAGGACTCCACTGATGAGTGACAATCGGAGCTTCCTTTTAAAGTGTTTTGTTCTATGAGCCTTTGTTATGTATTATGATTGATTTACAATGAACAGAAATACATTTTGTGTGTTTTTTCTAGGTTTTAGAAAGATAACATTCTTGAAATGACATAAAATTCTGATAGCCTTTTAAATATAATTTTAATTATTAAAAATTTAAGCCATCAGTCATCTGTACATATATGCTTACAAGTTCAAGGTATTTATACAAGATGATATGCGTAAGAGAATCTAAAGAGGCTTCCCTTTCATACGAAATAACTCAAGACTCCACAGCAGAGCATCTATCTTATCTTAGTTGTCGTTGTCATAAGCAGCAGCTCCAAGGTAATGGAGGTACGATTTTGAGTAATAAGTACATTTCTTTTTTTTTTTTTTTTTTTTTTGGTTTTTCGAGACAGGGTTTCTCCGTGTAGCTTTGCGCCTTTTCCTGGAACTCACTTGGTAGCCCAGGCTGGCCTCGAACTCACAGAGATCCACCTGGCTCTGCCTCCCGAGTGCTGGGATTAAAGGCGTGCGCCACCACCACCCGGCTACATTTCTGATCACTATGAGTACTTTGAACTTAAGACACCCGCTCTCTGGTGCCCTTGTCACATCTTCTAAAACACACTGACCACTTCAGCATTCTGAAATTCATACCCAGACTTCAGGAGACTCCAAACTAAAATACTGGGTTAGTTGCCATAACTGGAGTTCTCTGAAAATTGACCCACAGACCCACATATTTTGGAGTTATTCCCATGTACACTTCAAGAGATTGGGTGCTGTGAAAAGGAGAATCCTGTTGGCCCAACCTTAGGGCATGTGCCAAGGGCTGGCGGATCCCTTCCCGTGCAAATCTCAAGAGTGCAACTGTAGCACACGGGGTCAATGGGTCTGTAAGCACAACTCTTGAGATCTGGTTATGCATTCAAAGAACTGCTCCTTTGAGAGCAGTGTCCATCACTTCCAAGTCAAAAGGACAAGAAGATTGACTCCTCCTGGGCTTTTGTAAGATTGCTAGTGACAGAGAGCAGATGCATCTTACCTTGAGCCTGCAGTTTCCTTAGTAACTTTGCGTCCGTGTTATCCAGGAACTCAGCGCTGCCAACGTTGGGAGGGCGGCCCTTCCGGCGCTTCATCCTGGACTCCTCTCTTGCTCTTGGTCTATCTGGATTGGGTGGTCTTCCTCTTCGGCCTTCCATTGCCCTGATACGAGGAATGACATCCTCTTCTTTCAAAAGACACCACTGCATTCCCTGTTAATTAATAAATTACAGAAATAAACATTACAAACAAAATAAAAATAAGGGATCAACATAATAGAAAATTCTAGTTAAAAATCATAGTTTTTTTTAAGTTTATAAAGCTGGTATAAAATTTAACTTACTAAAAACTAAATTTAGATTAGTAATTTTTCTATGGTATATCTTTAATAATTCTTAGTCAAATTATTTATTCCTGAATTAAGTATGTAGACAGATTTGTATCTATATATATATGCATTTAGAGAGATATAATCATTTCTGAATACAATTATGACCAAGTTGGTAGACATTTGAAAGTATCAGTTGAGTGATACCTTCCCTATGGGTTATTCTTGAGTGTTAATAGTTCACCAAAAACATTAGGCTATCCAGATATCAGACAAACCTTTTTCTCAGATGAATATTATAGCTACTATATGAGAGAGAAAGTTAAAATATTAGTCTGTTGTAATCAGTAAGGAGTAACAGTTGTCCTTGAATGTGTTTCACTTCATCAAAAAAGAGACAACCATGCCAACAACAGCCTCTTGATGGAGGCACATGTCACTTTAAAGCAATCTTATTTCTACCCCCAGGCAAACCTGGACTGGATGAAAATTCAAGACTTAATCATTATAACTTTAAATGGGAGACTGGACAAGAAGAATCTCTTTAAAATACATGCAAAACCCAGTCTGAGGAAATCAACAAACAATTTGGCCTCTTCAACAAGTAAATTATGACAAGCTTAACCAACAGGACAGGAAAATTATGTAGACTTTAAAATATCTATCAGTCTCAATTTATCAGCCTTACTTGGCAATTGATCTAAACGAATGATTGAGGAAATTTAACATTGAAAATTATAACAAACAATGACATTTGAAAGCACCAAGAAAAAAAAGCAACCATTTGAAAACAATGATGGAACCTGTTAATAACAAATATACTTGCTAAAGGAACAGAAAATAGCTACAAGTCTGCTGTGGGATGTTCTGTATGGCAAATGTGTTGCTAATAAAACACTGATTGGCCTGTGGCTAGGCAGGAAGTATGGGCGGGACTAACAGAGAGAATAAAAAGAACAGGAAGGCAGAAGGAGTCACTGACTGACTGCCAGCCAGCCGCCAGGACAAGCAGCATGTAAAGATGCCGGTAAGCCACGAGCCATGTGGCAAGGTATAGATTTGTAGAAATGGATTAATATAAGATATAAGAACAGTTAGCAAGAAGCCTGCCACAGCCATACAGTTTGTAAGCAATGTAAGTCTCTGTGTTTACTTGGTTGGGTCTGAGCGGCTGTGGGACTGGCAGGTGAAAGAGATTTATCCTGACCGTGGGCCAGGCAGGAAAACTCAGTAACACAAGTCCACAGCAGAAGTCCTATTTTGTTCAGGCACTCTGAAGTCATATACTTTGATCTTCGTAACATTTCTAACTTACATGGCACAGTTTATTGTTTTAGAGCTACCAAGAAAGCAAGGAAGAAAACTGTGACTCGATTTGAAAACAACTGTCACACTTTGACACAACATGCTCTTGATGTTGTATCAGAGGTTACAAAGATATTCTTCTATCCTTTGCTACAGAAGTATATATAAGTTGATGAGTGACTGATCACAACTTTTAGGACTATATCAAGCCAAACTGTGACTAAGAAATTACTGCATATATTCCACATCTGCTTGCTAAAAGTAAAAATCTAATACTAACTCTTCAGCGACTTGCATGCTAAAATAACTTTAAATCTATTTTGAAAAAAATGGTTTTCTCTAAAGATTAAGAAAAAGTCAATAGAATCAACAGTTGCACTGAGTCCATTTCAGCCACACACGACTTCAGAAAGCCGTTAGCACAGATAGGTTAGAGTAAGCTGTGCTCACCCCCAAAAGAGGCTTATTATTAGTTGTTCACTCCTTTGTTAGGATTTTAGGCATCAAAGCAGTACAAATGACACAGATAAAGTGACATTTGTGACTGAGTGACCTGAGCATAAGGAGTCTGTAAACAAATCTGCATTCTGTTTCTAAGTATCTTATTAATAGGAAAACCTATTTCAAGGGTCTTACATGAGTATCCTTTCTTACTAAATATGGTTTTTATATAGTGCTTTGACATTCACTCAGGAAAACATCCTGCTGTCAGCAAGCACAGTATGTTAGTGTTTGAAACTTACCAGACAACAGTGCCTTTATAACTTACATTTGTGCCTGTGGCATTCAGAAAGCAAACACTTAGCCGGACGGTAGTGGCCCAGCACTTGGGAGGCAGAGACAGGTGGATCTCTGTGAGTTCAAAGACAGCCTGGTCTACAGAATGAGTTCCAGGACAATCTCCAAAGCTACAGAGAAACCCTGTCTCAATAAACAAACAAACAAACAAACAAAAAACAAATACAAAGGGGATCGCATACGTTCAGTTAGACATAAGTTATCTAACTCTTGGATTTCAGAAAACAAGAAAAGGAAAGTTAGGAAATCCCATTATATAGTCAAATTATTGTGGGTAAGGATATACAGTCCTGATCTAAGTAGCCATCTCTTGAGGAGAAATAAATTGAATTCATAATACTTGACTAGCTCTTGTGAGTCAGAAATTATATGTTAAAAAGTTAGTTTATGTAAGCGGCTGGCTTGGGTTCCCCCGTAATAGTGGAGAGTGCTTGTTTTTTTCTTTTTCTTTCTTTTTTTTCTTTTTTTTTTTTTTTGTTTCTCCTTTTCTTTGTTTTTTTTTTTTTTTGAGACAGGGATTCTCTGGGTTAGCCCTGGTTGTCCTGAAACTCTGTAGACCAGGCTGGCCTCGAACTCAGAAATCTGCCTGCCTCTGCCTCTGGAGTGCTAGGATTAAAGGTGTGTGCCACCATGCCCAGCCATTTATTTTTTTCTTAAATTTTAAGGTTTAAGACAAACAGTGTTTCCTAGAAATAGTATTTCTTGACTAAGATTTAAAAGACACATATAAAAAGAGAGATTATGGAGATGATCAAAGATTGTTTATTATTTTATAATCCTTTGTGAAGGGTTATTAATTTATATTTTTACATTTTATTTAGGAAGACTGAACAAACTTACAGCATAAGAAAGGAAATATGAGATAAGTGAAACTGTGCTGTAAGATGCAATGTGTTATTTTTTAAGTTAGACTCTCGATGTGTTATTTGTACAATAGCTAAAGGATATCTGGGACTCAATGACAAGTGGTTGCAGCCACCACTTACGTGCCAGGAAGCAAAGGCAGGAATCTGAAGCGCAGCCAGTGCTCCTTCTGTGGAGCCACCACCCCAGCTCCAGAGTGACAGCATTTGTGACAATGTGCCTCAGGCCCAGGTGTCTCCAGTGTAGGTGACTCAGGGCCACATCACCAACAGTAATGAACTGAAAGTTTTAGAAGTCAGGGTAGGAAATTATCCCAATGGACCATATACACATTGTGAGACTCTGGAATGGGGATTCAAACTAGAAAGAAAGTCAAATGCTTAAAGTCTTACAGGGGAAGACAACAAAAGCTGAAGACTACCTGATATGAAAAGGGAAGCCTGAAGCCAGCCAGAAAGAAAACTGAACAGGAATCATCATACTTAGATAGTCATGGGTATGCTCTCACATCTCAATCCTGATTTGATATTATGTCCTAACAATAAATGAGTCCGGGGGACCGAGTAAGCCAAGTGGCCCTTTGGCCAGATTTCTCAGGATCACTTTCCTCAGTGCTGTGTCACTAAGACTGGTGTGGAGCTGTGATTCTACTCTTCTAAAGGCTGAGCTCTCAAGTTAACTCTTGAGAGGCTGGCACATTTGAAATGAATGAGGGATCCTTTTTTCTTTTCTTCTTTTTTTAACTTGAGGCTACACTTGCATGGATGGGCTCTTTATCCTCTAACATCCCTGTCTCTTGGAAGTAAAATAACGTGGTCTACGGTTGAAGAAGATTAATGCATTTGTTGTGACAATTTTGTATCTCTTAGTCATTTACTTAATAGATTATTCAAACAGAGTTTCACTAACTATTTTTTAGTGAAATTAACAGCCTAAAAATAGTTGTTTTAAAAAACAAAACAAAACTAAAACCAACTTCCCTCTGAAAGTGTGCTTTGAATCTTACTTTCTATTAACTCCCATGAAATGTTTCAGAATGTCATACCTAAAAAAACAAGAATCTTTAAAAAAGTTTTTTTACTTATTTTGTTTCATGTAAATGAGTGCTTTGTCTGCCCCTATGTAAGTGTACTGTATGCATGCCCGGTGCTCACAGAGGCCAGAAGAAGGTGCTGGATCCCTTGGGACATGGGTTATCTGTGGTTGTGTGGATCCTCTGGAATTTGAGCTATCTATGGTTGTGAGCTGTCATGTGGAGGCTAGGAACTGAGCCCCGATCTACTGCAAGCATAGCAAGTCCTCTTCACTGCTGAGCCATATCTCTAACTCAGAAGAGGAGGGATATGAAAGACCTGGTGATGTGCATTTCCATTCCAGGTGAGGGAATTAAATACGCCTTAGTGCTTCAAAGTGACATAGGATGCTGACTTACAAAGATTAGAAGTCTCAGAAAAATCGTAGGGCATCGAGCAAAGCATGTGTATCAAATCCTTTTTCAAAGATTTTGACAACTTACAATTTAATAAAAATGTTAAAATTAACATGAAGAAAAGTGGGATTCTATTGGGTTTCCCTAGGCCTGGTGTCTACTTTCCATTGCTTTCTACTTCAAGAGCAGCCCAGAGAGCTTGATGTACTTCACATGAAGGGCATTGGGCAATCTTAATCTCATCAGTTACACAGCTCATTAGTGCCAAATACGATTTTAAGTAGCATTTAAGAGATATGAAAGACCAAGAATAGCTTTCTCTCAGAGAACAGGGGTGTCACCCATGAAACATGGTGGAAAAAGGTGTGGTTTGATACAATTATCTCCACAGTGTTGATTATGCTGTCCAACTGATCATATAGGTGATCCCTAAGATCACAACTTTAGAGGACCAAGTGACTTCTGTGCACAGTCCAGAAAACAAAGGATGTGAAGAGAAGGGACTTTAAAGTGACTCAAAATGGCCTTCAGTAGCTCCACACTTGGGCTTACGTGGTAGGCCGTCTGGTACAGGGCTCTTAGCCACTAAAATCCTACCTGGTACACGAGAGACATGAATCCGCAGACCTCTCCCCTGTCGGGGCTGATCGTTCATGTTCCCAGAGTCCATAGTGCCAGAGGCAGACTGCACAGGGGTGGCAGTTAACAGCAACGCTGGCCTAGAACTCTGGTTGTTGACTCCCAATCTTTGGTTCTCTACTTAATTGAAAATAATCACCAGCACCACAACTGTGCTGACGCCACGTGTTGCCCAAATTAGTACGACTGCCCTTTTCACTCTGCACCAGGAAAGCCCTTTCCCTTGAGCTGAACAGTAACAGACTGACATGAAATTCACCGGGTAAACACTTCTTTGCGGCTTCTCTGTTAATGTACTATTTGGCTTCTCCATTTATGTTAGTTTTTCTTCATTTTTAGACTTCCCACCTTCATTTCTAAAGTAACAGGTATGTTCACAATTTCCTTTGTGGGGAAAAAAATGTCTGGGGAAAATTTGGGGACATTATTTGTCATAAATACTTATAAAGTGATTTTTAAAAGGCTATTTTTTGAAAGAAACACATTTTACTTTTCTTATGGCATAACGTCATTAAACAGAATCCTTCAGAAAACTTCTGAATGGTGTGTAACTCACTTCTCCTTTGGGCATCATTCCTTCCCTTGCCCACCCTCTTTCGGGATCCCCTTGCTGTCTTTTCTTTCGTTTCTTTCTTAGACTGAGGAAGAGTAGGCATCCAATGTCCTAAACGCCTCTGAACTTACTTGGTGAAAAATATGGAATTATTTTTAAAAGTTATGCTTAATTAAATATTTCACCTACTACAATTCACACAATGCTCATCAGAGTGCATTGTCAGGACTGCAGAGATGGCTTAGTGTTTAAGAGCACTGGCTGCTCTTCCAGAGGACCTGGGTTCAATTCCCAGCACCCACATGTCAGCTCACAAATGTCTGTAATTCCAGTTCCAGGGGACCCGACACCCATGGCAAAACACCAGTGCACAGAGTGCATCGTCAGACACTTCAAAACAACCCTATCAACAGCTGCTCACTGTGACGCCGTCCTATGCTCCCAGAGCAAATATGGGTAAGAGAAAGAACTCTCTCAACTTACCAAAATCGATCCAGCACAAACATATTTTCTACTACTTTGGTAACCAAAAAGAGTGAAATAAAATAAAAATTGTGACAAACATAAGGATCAACAAGTTTTTTATGATGCAATGGAACAGAATTCTGTAGAGACATCTATTTGAATCCTTTTCACAGAGCTGCAAAGAGGCCATAGTAACAGACACCCGGCCGGAGAGAGGTGGCTGGCAGCGCATGCATGGTCTTCTAAGTACCGCCGCTTGTTTCACAAAGATGAGGGTTTCTTATGGAAACTGTAAGAGCATTGGAAATCTAGCTGGCAGCAATGCTACCCTTCACTGATCTCACAGAGCTCTCACTCCGTGAACTCAAACAAACAAAACTCTTCATGAATACAGGTTTGCTTGGCCTCCTTCCTTTTAGGGCCAATCTCTTGAATTAAGGGCATCTGCTTTAGCTATTTGAAAGAGAACCACTACACTGTTGTTCTTCACTTCAACTTAGACATGTAAAATGGTTCCCACCTTTCATCTTGTTGTAATATACACAATCACTATCTTCAACCAGTGTTTGCCATCGTCTAATACATACAGAATTACTACCTTAAGCTGCTAAATACTGAATAAAATGGCTAACTTTTACAAGATTTTTTTTATCACTTCAAACATTACTTTCTGGCAGAAATTACCTCTTAAATTTTACCTATCTGATAAGAGTTTTGGAATATTTTTAATTATTTACTGCTTTAGGTAAAATTAGAATGAACAATTGGTGTTCCCCTGGCATATCATAAAAGGAAGAATAAAGACATGACGTAGAAAACATATTCCAAGTCGGGCGGTGGTGGCGCACGCCTTTAATCCCAGCAATCAGAAGGCAGAGGTAGGCAGATCTCTGTGAGTCCAAGGTCAGCCTGGCCTACAGATCAAGTTCCGATAGCCAGAACTACACAGAGAGACCCTGTCTGGAAAAACTAAAAAGAAGGGGGGAAAAAAAGAAAGAAAGAAAATATATTTCCAAGGAAAGCTATTAATTTGAGTAGTTAAAATGACAATAAATTCATACAAAAAACATTTATTTCCTCTTAAACACCAAATACACATATCACATATAGAGCACCTGATATCCTTATGTTCAATTTTCCTGCATTTTAAAAATAAAAAGTTCTTAGCTGTATTGCATTACAAGGTAGAGGAATATTACTTTGAAAAACAAACTATTTTCCACATCCTATATTTGATTCAAGTAAATTTTAGAACACAGAAAACACACAAAAGAGATGAGTAAAACATGAAAACACAAAACAGAAGAATAAAACAATCTCTTCTACCATGACCAATTAAAGCCATTATCAGTTTTGACATATTTATGTTTTTCCCCCTTTCTGGATTTTTGTTGGTGTTATATTTTAAAACACAAACCCAATATGCAGACCAGTATGTTGGCCTCGAATTTGTAATTTTCCCCCCTTTTCCATCCACTGCTGGGACTGCAGACACGCAACACCGTACTAGCTAGCCTCCATTTGGAGTATACAGTTGTGTTTTTAATATATGGCTAGCCATCAAACTTTTATACGATTTGTATAAAGTTAGAAGTATTTTATATACAGAGAAAACTATTATTGTGTGACAATAATGCATTTGTGCCAAACCGTATTTTATAGCCTCCAAAAATTTAGCTAATCAACTTTCCTTCCGGCTTTGTGCTTGCTGGCTGCTATTGAATTGGAAAAGTTTGGGAAACTTGGGAAAGTGGTGTTTGTCCTGGCTGGATGCTCCTCCAGTGCAAAGCCTTCATTAAAAAGGGCACTGATGATCACACTTCAGACCTCCCCTAGACTATGCTGTAGTGGATGGTATTGACAACAGTCCCAAAAGGTGACCACCATGGCCAAGAAGGAAGTCACCAAAAGGTCAAAGATCAAGTCCGTTGTGAAGGTTTATAGCTATAGCAGCATCAAGCCTACAAGGTACTCAATCGAAAGCCCCTGGGACAAAACTGTGGTCAACAAGGATGTCTACAGAGACCCAGTTCTGAAGTGCAAGGCCAGGTGGGCAGACTAGGCTAAGCCTGAGAAGTGGTACAGGCAGCTTCTGATTTAGATTGTTTTTGTTTGTTTTCAACACTAAAGGAAAAAAAAAAATCTTTCCCATCAGTTACTCTAACAAAAGGATAGACTGTTAATTTTCACGGAAAATTCTTACATAATTATATAAATTTCTAATTGATCCTATGCTTAAACATGAATAATATAATATATAAAATATATATCACTTTGCACCTATAAGAATTTTGAAAGCATGAACATTTCTAATTCTTTAAGTAAAACATTTTCTTGGGTACCTTTAGCTATAGCTCTCTAAAAGTACTTTGAAGTGAATTTAACTAACTTTTCTGGACTAAAAGCTGGTATCAGAGTTCATGTTATCTTCCCTGTGCACTCTAGAATGCTGGTTGCTCAACATGTTACAGCTCCAATAACTCATCCAAGTTCTCACCTGAAATTGATTTCAGCAAGACACTCTGCTGAACACTGATTGTGTTTAATAAAAAGTGAATGAATGTCAAAGAACATTCTGCTCTGTGTAATGAGGCCTTATAGATTAAGTCTAATTATATTGATACAATACCAAAAATCCTTCATGTATTGAATAGCAATTAGCTTTCCCCTCAGAGCAAAAGTCTACTGAATAAAAAAACATAAAGATGATTCTGTTATAAAGATCAGAACGATGAATCAAAGATTAAAAAGAATTTCTATTAATTCTTCCTTCCAAAATGTCTATTAGTAAAAATCTGAACGAGTATGTAGGGAGTTTATTTAAAACACAGTGGCTCACTCAGATTAAAAAAAAAAATCTGGTGACAAACAGAGTTGAAAAAATTTTAATTTTTTAAAAAATAAGTCAAAATAAGAAAAACCCTAAATATATTTCTATGCAGAAATTTTTTAAAAAATCAAGACTTTTGGTATTGTGAACTAGCAGTAAGGAGACAATTAGAACTGAACACAGCACAGTCCTCATGGTAACACCTGGAAAAGGTTTATGTGCTGTGGATATTGATCGCTCTGTATGCTGTGAATGTTTTGCTCTGATTTGGTTGATAAATAAAACGCTGATTAGCCAGTAGCCAGGCAGGAAGTATAGGCGGGACAAAGAGAGAGGAGAATTCTGGGAACAGGAAGGTGGAGTCAGGAGATGTTGCCAGCCACAGCAACCATGAGAAGTAAGATGTAAAGTACCGGTAAGCCACAAGCCACGTGGCAACTTATAGATTGATAGAAATGGGTTAATTTAAGATATAAGAACTGGATGGCAAGAAGTCTGTCATGGCCATACAGTTTATAAGTAATATAAGTCTCTGTGTGTGTACTTGGGTCTGAGTGGCTGTGGACCCCAGCGAGACTGGAGAAAACTCCAGCTACACTTATGTGACTTGTGCAAAGAACACATTTCCAGAGCCTTCAGCTCCTCATTCATTCATTAACAGCTCTGCCTTATTGAGGTTATGTGACCTTGGGATCTGCTAAATTTTCTGAGTGAGACAACATGGAAATGTGTGCCTTTTCACAAAGAAATTGTTAGTTCCAGAAAACAACCAAACAAACAAAATTAAAACATTTCTGTGCCTTATAACTGGCCCAAAGGGGAAGAGGCTTGATCAAGAAAACATTACCTACTTTGCTGAGCATCTGAACCTATCTGAAACAGTTTCTTGCATATTATCTCATTTTAACTTGGCCATAATCTCATAAGGCAGAAATGTTACAATTATTGTCTCTATACGATAGATGAAGAAACTGAAGGAAAATGGACATTATTTTATTGTTTGGAATGACAAGACTAAGCATGGTTACCAAGAATCTACCTTTCATCACTCCCTAAACTAGAAATGCTTTCAACAGGACTGGTAAAGATAACAGGAATTGAATAAGCATTTACAGGTAAATGTAAGAGGAAAGGGATGATCTCCAAGGAAACATCACAGAAATGAGGCCTTCTTGGGCAGTTGTTTTTGGGGAGTGAGTGTAAAGTTGTATATATAATTCACAAGTTCAGAGGCAACTGTGCTAATATGTTCAAAAATGTGCATAATTAATTTAAAGCCCAATTCCTGCAAAACACTAGAATTTCCACTCACCTAATACTAAGGATCTCTACTTCCCAAATTAAAAAAACATGTAAAGAATGCAATGGATCACATAATGTGGTGTGATCAGATGACAAAATCCTGTCCTCAAACCACGTGGTATTCAAAATTCTTTTTTGCAGTGTCTCATGAACTGCCAGTTCAAACTAGTTTTTCTAAAACTGTTTTACCTATTTGGGGTAAAACTTCAGACAAACAATGCATGTATTTTTATACTTATATAAAGTACAAAACTGTTGATACAATTAATAAGCAGGAAAGAGTTTAGCTAAGTATAAAAAACATCTATTACATCAAAGCTCTCTGTCACTGGAAGAGTGCGTTGAGTTCTTCCTGAGTAATCATCACAACATTGCATGTTAGCTGACAAAGGCAATCCTCTAGAATCAGTGAAACATACTCATTTAGATTATAGTTCTACTTTTTGGTTCAAAGACTACTTTAAAAGGTGGATCCTGGGGCCATCTCTAGCTTCATAAAAGCCACCCACTCTTAGTTTTGCACTGAAGCTAAAATTGCCTCTTGGGATAGCTACTATTCCATTTCTGCTGAGTGAAAAACAAAAACAAAAACAAAAAAACCATGTTTTTCCATTTCAGGTTTTGATAATTATAAGCCATCTTTGATGTGCAGCTAGCTTTCAAGACATTAATGTCTTGCATATTTCATAAAGAAGCTATATTTAGGTGAGCAATTTAGGTTAAGCACATCAGACCCATACAAGAGAATATTTTGTACCAAGGAACTTCATCTGAGAAAGAAGTGCATTTCCCCTCTGCGTTAGAATGCTGTATCAGAACCAAATTTACAAAACCTGGAGAAAAGTATTTACCTTTATCACATCAGGGTACTGCCTCAGTTTCTTGCTGCATGGAGCATAATATGCCATTTCTCCTTGAAGGCGCCCACCGAAGTTTCTTACCCTTGTCTCTCTCTGCCAGCTACATATAACAGAAATGAGCATTGTAAGATACTTCATTTAATTAAGAAAACTTTTAAAAAGTTAAAAAATAGTAACATGCTCTTCAGAAAACATTAAAATGAGAAAAACTAATCATAGAACCCAAATACATTTATTTTAAAATGATTTAGATTTTTAGCCAACTAATTCATCTACAGAATTAAAGACTTGAAAACATTGAACTATCAAGTTTTATAGTAATCACTGCGGGAATTATTTTGAGGGCTTACGCATTTGAGTAACTCATCAATTCACATGGACTGTTTCTTTGAACAGCAGAAAACTCCAAGTGCAAAGAGCACATGCACGTCTCTCTAGGTCTGGGGCCCTGAACACCCAGTCTTAAAGGTTACCTGGAACTAGAACCAAATAAACTAACCTTCTCTTGAGTACTTTGGCCTTTACCATGACATCTTTCACTGCTCTTTACTTCTCTCTTGACAAAGCCTTCTGCTAGTATTCTTTGGCTCTCTGACATGTGACTGGCCATTGGTTCATTCCAGTCACATGAGCCCACCCCAACGTGCTTTCAGTTTTCTGGTAAATCAACATTTTGCCCTTTGTTATGTTCTAATCACTAATTATGAAGAGAGGAGAGAACAAGAAATCAAGTATATATGAAACATTCAGGCACTAAGGGAGGAGAGCCTTGTGTGGCATACCCATATTCCAGAGGTACACGCAGCTCGCGTTCATCTGTCACTCTTCTTCTCTTGGATGTACCTTTAAGAAAAGTCAACCAGGACATGAGCTATTCAAATGTACAGGTGACAGTCCTCTGACAGATTATTAGTATATTTATGAAAACTGCATTATTTCTAGGTGTTTTTGACAAAGCACACTATGTAAGACAGAAGCGGTTTCCCTGTCTGCCCTAAGACAGACACCAGGCTTTCTCTAGAAAAGCGTTTCTCTTGTCATTAGGAGAAGCACCAATCAGGAAGGAAACAGTGGCTAGGTTTCAAAACCACTTCATTTTCTTCGGAAGTCTATGAGATTTTTAGATAGACACTACAAACTTTAAAGGTTGGCTCAAATATTTAAAGACAATTTAATTTCTATGTGCATATATATCCATGGCCCCAAAGAGTACCAGGCCTTTAATCAAAACCGCACAGGAATGGGATTGTGATTATATGTACACTTTTAAGACAAATACAAATAAATATAAAATTAGTAGGACATCATGCTTGTTTGTTGTAAATAAAGCAAAAACTAGAAAGTGCTAATGAAAGTAAAATAGGTAAAACAGTAGCAAATTACTGTACTATACAAACCCATATTTTCTTAGTTATTGAATGAGAATGCAGAGTAGCCTTGGATTGTTAAATGTAGGAAATTTAAAATGAAAATGCCTAGAAGTTTATAAGAAATCAAATATGCAAAAAGATAGTATTCTATGGATTAAGAATGCTATTCACTCAAAAAACAAAATTGAAGATGTTGACTGTACAGTGAGTAGGCAGGCATTTAATTGCCCAAGTGATCATTTCACATAAAACACAAAAAATCCAAGTCTGAATTGAATTCCATACTAAATTAAAGGGTGAACATAAAACAAGAAAAGATTCAAAATCAAGAGGGATCATCAATTAGATTCTTAAAATAAAAACCACAGGGAAAAAAAATTAAAGTCTCAGACAATGGATGAAATCTTTTCAAAATGCATGTTTCTTAGGCAATCTAAAAATCTAGATGCAATATATGGTTACAACGAGCTCCTCTCCCCAAAACTGTGTAGACAGCAGTCCCTGCTGCAGTCTGCCTTGACTTTACATGGATAGAAATAAAGTGTAGTACCAGAGTGTGGACTTGCAGTGAGTGTGGAAGAAGTACCAAGGAAAGCAGGAGACGGGGACTCAGAGCACAGGGCAGCAGGAGCAGAGCCTGGGGCGCTTCCTGTGTGGAGGTTGTGAGGTGCTGAGTGAGCTGTGAGACTGACGGGGGTGCTTTTGGCAGAGGAGGTTGTCTGGTGGAGGGTCGTGGCAGTTTTCTCTCCTTCTGTATCACTATCTGAGT
Organism: Peromyscus aztecus; assembly: GCA_902168405.1. Taxonomy (NCBI): domain Eukaryota; kingdom Metazoa; phylum Chordata; class Mammalia; order Rodentia; family Cricetidae; genus Peromyscus; species Peromyscus aztecus. The sequence goes on from CABHPQ010151465.1 coordinate 42,535, forward strand.
CCTCCTGGTCTTTCTCCTCGTCGTCTTCTGAGCCTTCTGTATCTGATTCTGAATTACTATCTGATTCTGGGAAGTAAAGAAGCACTTGGATATTACAACTAGGTCACAACCAATCATCTGAAGTTTGCACCTAAAGGGAGTATTTCAGAACCAGTATTTGCGACTGAGAATTCAAGGAAGCAATTTCCCAAGAGTAAGTGTAAATGTAAAACTTACCATCTCATAAGCTATTTGAGTAAAGTGCATGGAGACTACAGTTCCTCAAATTCCTCTTAAAACACTTTTACTTAGTATTTGAATCATGAAATAGCTCCCACATGACACTTCACATTTCAGTTCAGCTTAATGCTTTCAAAATTAATTTCAACTTAATAGAGAAAGTTAGGTAAAAGAAGGGATATTGTTGAGCAAACTGACAAGTGCCAGAGTTTACAGTCTCCTGTGCTAATCTCACTGTCCTGGAACAACCATCAGTCTGTCATTTGCGATTCTGCACAAAAGAAAACAATTGTTTAGGGCAGGGTTCCGGTTTGGTGTTCTGCTTTTATAGCTGTAGTTTTCCTAGTTCTGTAAAGACTTCATCAGGCGTCTTGAGATTCACAAACTATGCTCACAGGAATAACTGTGGAGGGGCAAAAGACTGGCTGGGGGAGGTAGGTCTGCCTGGCTGTGAAGTCCGATATGTTAACACATATGTTAGTAATACTCCTCTAGCCATGCAACATACAAGAACGGATTGTTAGACTCTAGATAAACACAGGACTATACCACAGAGATGCGCAGAGCAGCATCTAGGCGGCCCTCATTGCTGTGGTTCTACTGCCTGCACTGGGGTTCAGTAAAAGCTAGTTTTTATAGTAAGCACCTTTCAGCATTTTACATTATGAGGACATTAAATGACTCTTTTCCTATTCACATTGGTTACTAAAAAATTTCTGGTTGACCAGTAATAAATCCACATACAAACATAACTACAAACATATTTATGTAATCTCTGTTTTTAAATTTTTAAATGTCTTGCATTTTATGTGTTTAAAAGCAATCTCCCTTAAACGAAAGAAAATACTATGGAGAAAATGAAAATTTAATCAAGGCTTTAAGTTCATGACCCCATGTTACTTAGTAAATTCTGATATCAAAAAGGACTTGACATTTGGTTCTTTTTGGGTTGTGAGCCTAGCCTTTAATGGCTGAGCTATTCCTCCAGCCCCATTTGGTTCTTTTTGAATGACCATGGTGAATAATTTTAAAGATATCCCGTAATGTTTTAATAAGTAGCAGGAGAGAATAAAATACAAC